>JAWWEO010019239.1:0-15916 GCA_035582975.1 Ormyrus labotus | reverse complement strand
TAAAACCAAAAAAAGTGCCTTATTTTTGCAATTTAACAATACTTGCTACCAGAGTTGAGACTTCGGGTTGTTGGTCCTATATTGGGGGCATTCTAAGGAAGCGATTCCAAAAAAAAATGCCTATATGTCGAAATGCGCGAAATGGCCTGTTTTTGAGCTTCACCGACTGGACTACACGTGCAGTGCGCTGATATTCGGCACTCCCGGCGCTGACTCATCAGCACTTCTCGTCTCCCCACTGCAAAAAAGGCTAGCTTCAATTATCGGCTAGCCTTTGTCTCAGCACGGAGGCTAAGCTCGGACCGTAGCAGTCTCCAGTTTTAGTTTTAGCGCGAGCTACCGAGCAAGTCGCACTGTCTTAGAGCAGCGTGAATGACCGAAGGAGTCGCGT
The DNA here is from genome assembly GCA_035582975.1 of Ormyrus labotus. Classification (NCBI taxonomy): domain Eukaryota; kingdom Metazoa; phylum Arthropoda; class Insecta; order Hymenoptera; family Ormyridae; genus Ormyrus; species Ormyrus labotus. Next base: position 15,525 of record JAWWEO010019239.1, on the reverse strand, counting down.
TGATTAGTCCGAATGACCGAGGAGGAATTTTTCGTACAAGTTACTGTTTTATTAATAAATGCATGCGTATCTTAACCGCGCGTTCTGTCTGAATCATAAATAATAGGGAAACGCAGTGCTCGGCACGTGACAATAATCACGTTGGCGTAGTTAGAATAAAGTGCGCAGTAATTACTGTTAAGGAAATGAAAATCGCGACTAGTTCTTTGAGAAAAGCTCACGAGTCTAGTCGCACCTGCATTATTTCTAATGCTAATTCTATAAAACTGCTGTAAATATTCAGATGCAAATTAATTATTATAAGCTACTATAATTCCGCATAATACTCTTATTAATTCGTTCATCATAACCATAAATATAAAAAATGACTTCAAAAGACGAAGTAACAGACCAAAAAATCAGTGTCGAAAGTCGCTGCGAGGGTCTGGAGGGCCTTCTTCGAAAGAAGTTCGGCTCGGATTTAAAGCTCGTAGACACGTCGATCGATCAGCTGGTGCCGCTGGGCGAAAATTTCGGCAGCGACATAATCAAAATCAGCGCGAAAATCCAACGCGGCGCCGAATCTCCAGTGGAGGAGCTACATCTCGTAGCTAAACAGATCATTGTAAATAATACGTCGATCCAGATAGATTGGACGAACATGTTCAAGAAGGAGGCGTTCATATACACCGATGTTATTCCACTTCTCAAAGAGATCGAATTGGAGCACGGAGTGAAGGAAGGGGAGACGATAGAGAACTGCGTGGCTGGATTTTACGGAATGCGAATGGCCTTGGACCCGGAAGTCGATGTGGCTGATAAGCACGCTATGATTCTTTTGGAGAACATTAAGGTTCAGGGATATTATGTACTGGATAAGAAAGTTGGTGAGTTATTCATTTTTACTTTGAATCCATTTTTGCTATTGTATTTTTGTTTTCGCTTTTCTCCTTGAAAAAATAAATTTTATATAAATACACATTTGTAATGTAAATGTTCACTTTTATTTTTGTATATAATTTTAGATTATAGTTTTAAAAGAATATATGATAGGAAGATAATAGATCTTATTTTTAGTTAAAAACTTGTGTTTTTAAAAATCTATTTAAGAAATATTCAAAATAATTCTAATTTTTTAACTTAAGTTTTTTTAAAATAAAGTAATTTAGTATTTTTTTTTATTTATGTTTTATTCTATCTAATTTGGCCCAGAAATGGACAATAATTATTACATACGTATAGATAATAGTTTAACCGTTATAGAATGCCGGAATCTCAGAGATTAAACCGTCACTTAAAAGTGCCGAAATTTATGTCTTGTATTATTTATTAACTATATACAAAGATCATATCGTAGGCCGAGCCGATATATTGGCTTCCCGGCCATCTAAAGGTTGAAATACATAACATTATAATCTTTAAGACTAAAAACAGATTATGTTTATTCGATCTTTTAAACCGCTATAACACACACATTCACTTAACACCTATAAACAAGTATGTTACCTGATCTTTGTCTTTTTACAACTATTTTTTACTATTTTTTCAGTCATGGCCGTATTCAGTCTAGTAATATTTTTGCTTTGAACTCTGCTCTTTTCTCCTCAGTCAATAACTTTTTTCAATTTTACCATCTTAACAATAAGCAATTACTTTTTGAGTTGACTCAAAACATCCGGCTTCAATATTTTGGTCATCCCTAGGAAAAAAAGCTTACAGAAAAATAGTGCAGATTCATACACAAATCGGTTTTTATCTGTCTTTTTCAAACGGGATGTCTTTTTTAAACAAGGACTTATTATCCTACAGCCAATTTGCATTTGTACATTTAAAAATTTTTACGTTTTTACATGTTCACAAATTTATTCTCTATTCTACAATTTTTATTTTCCTTTCTGCCTTTTTACCTTTTTCATTACTTCATCTCTTTCTTTTTTCTATTTCTCTACCAAACGTTTAAAATTACTTTCGCTTTCCATGTTTCCACATCTAATCGTCGCAAATATCCAGTTCTTTTTTATTTCTGCAATCATCCTTTAAATTGGGCTGCAGATTTTCTGTCATAATTTCCATGCACTTTACGTTTTATTTATCTCTTAATTTAACCCAGTTTGCTTATTTATTAATGCCTGTTATTCTTCATAAAGTAATTTAGTAAAAAAACCAACCTTTGAGTCTTGATACTTAAGCCAATTGCTAGTACGAGAGAAACTTTTTGAAATATTACCATAACTTCATTACTTAATTTTTTTTTAAAAACTTCCCCTTTCAGGTCTCGACTTCGAACACGCTCTGAAGGTAGTGAAAACAATTGGCAGATTCCACGCGCTCGGCATCGTCGCAAAAAAGAACTATCCCGACAGGTTCGAGCTCCTGAAACCGAAACTTTTCGAGTTAGGCTTCGACAAAAACATCCTTACCACTATGTACGATAATATCCTAAATTCAATGCGAGACAATCCAGCCTTCCGAGACTACATTCCCCGACTGGAGGCTCTGAACTCCAAAATAAAGAGCGATCCGGAGGCAAGCTGCGAGCGGAACGAGCCCTGGACGACGATCGTCCACAACGACTTGTGGACCAACAACCTGATGTTCCACAAGAACGAGGAAGGGAAGGTCGACGCAGTCAAGTTGGTCGATTTTCAGACGTACCGCCTAGCTGACCCTTTCTTGGACCTCTGCTATTTCCTCAGCTTGACCCTAGACGACCGCACCAAACTCGACAGGTTCGACGAGCTCCTCGACGCTTATTACCAGGCCTTCGCGTCGACCTTGCAGAGGATGGACGTCGACGTCGAGGAGTTTTCGAGGGACAAGTTTGACGAACAGATGAGGAAGGACGCTGCTATCAAGATACTGCACTGCGGAGTGGCGATCCATTTTTTAACTATGCACATAAACGCTGAAACGGACGTCCGTAATGAGATGTTGGAGCAGGCGATCATAGCTTGCAAGGGAATGACCGATTTGTTTGTTAAGAAAATGCTCGTGATTTTGAGAATATACGAGGAGAGGCAATGGTTGTAAGTAGGGTATGCTGTAAATAAGTCGAAAATTTCAGAACGAAATAAAATAAAAACTGTTGTTAAATGTATATATTTGTTTGTATGATAAAAAGAAATGTTAAAATCATTGATGACTCATTATATTTTCGTAATGCTATTAGGAAAATTAATGAAAAGAATGAATATTCATCTTTTGAATCTTAATTTTTAAATTTTATGATTTTACACAAAGCCTATATTTATATATTATTCTTGAAATTTATTTTTGATAAAAGCTTGATAAAAAAATCTTTACCTTCATTTAAAAAAAAAATTGTAATTATAATAATTATAAACGAACAACTATATTATCAATTATACGTATAGTTTATCTTGTGTTAGTACAAAGACCTTTTCTAGTACAAACAAAAGCAGATTAAGATGTTGAAAATGATTTATAATGTATAACTTGTTGACTTAAGTTTCTTAGATTTAAATCAATTAAAGTATGCTAATTTATATAATTGTTGGGAAAATTCTCGGACAGAATTTTCAATTTTACGTTTTTATATACAACCAATGTATTCACATAAAAGGTACAACCAATATGAATGTTAAAATATTTTAATAAATTATCTTTTTATAACATTAATTATACTCATTTTTTGTAAAACATTTCTCATTGCTAAATATTACTTTTACTGTATGATAATATGTAATGAACCATTTTTTTTTGTTTTATTTAATTTTGTGCAATAAATATTTATATAATTAAAATGATACTTGATACAGATAAAGTTGATAAAGTCGATAAGAAGTTACCTAGAATCTGAAGTTATCTTTTCGATTATCAATTTGATTTCAAAATATCAGACATAATTTTTAAATAAAACGCAACTTTATGCAATCCCGTGATAAATGATTCATCGCTTGGCTTATTTTTTAATAAAAAGTCGCAAGTAACTATTTTAGGAGTGTCGGTAGACGGATTAGCACATTTTCCAGCTGACCAAAAGGCAGAGAAAACGCGCAGGTGCTGCGAAACGGGCAACGAAGCCCGTTATTATCTCGTTTTTATTATTATTTTATTTTTATATACTAATGTAAAAAATCATAATAAAATAATAATAATGTATATTGATACCGCTTCTTAGGGTTTTTCAGTGTATGTAGCTGTATAATTTATTACAACCATCGGATAAATTAAAATTAACGATATGCGAAACTGAAAGTGCACCGCAGTTATTTATTGACAATACGAAGTATAAAGTAAATTTTAAGAACAGGTTTAAAAAGCCCAATTTTGAATCATAATTTCATTGATTGATATATAATATAATATTTTTATGAAGTAACGAAAAAATCACAAATTCAAACCGAGCGAATCAAAGCAGAGTTGCACATGAATACAAGATGTACTGAAAGATTTAGTAAAATTTCAAGATATGTTTTTACTACTAATAATACTAATATGTTTCAACTAACTACTCATTATTGCTGTCCGAAAACACATCTAAATTAAATAAGCAGCTGATATGCGCCATTCTCACATATCGTTTTTGCGCAAGCTGAACGTGAGGTTTCGGTATCTCTCTTGGCGTGTACGACACTACGAAATTAGTACGAACAATTACTGCTGTTTAATAAAATTAATTTTTTTAAAAAAAGTACTAAAAAATAACACTAGAAGAAAGATCACTGCTTAAAAATACGGAAAAACAACATCGTATTTTTTATTGATACTTATTCGGGATGGTTTAAATAAGTTTTTTGGTAAGTTTCATCCATTTTGGTTCAGGCAGAAAAAAGCAAAATACAGTTGTAAAAAAATAAAGGATTATTCAAGACGAACATAATGGGACCGGTTAGAAATTGAAATCTCAAAATTTCGATAATGATTTGACTATCTAAATATTACAAAATATTACAAAAAATGGGCAACACGTTTCTTGCGGCACAAAGTCTTTTTAATTTTTTATCAGTTCGCTCTATTTTTTTCTGCAAAATAGATGAAAAAACAAAGAAAATAAGAGGTCATACGTTTCCATCGATTGAGAAGGATGCTCTAGGAAATTTTTTGAAAATTGCTGAAAGAACGACTTTTTGACGACTTTGAAAAATTCTCCTGCGCAATCTAGTACATGTAGAGGGCTATAAATTTGGCTCTAAGCTATTTTTGTAATGTAAATTCAGAAAAAAAATGACCGGATAAATTTAAAAATGTTGATTTACAAGGATTTGCTGATTTTCACTGATTTGTTTTATTTGCTTTTGTGTTCTCAAATATAAACAAATTATTCATGTAGAAGTTTTCTAACGGTGCATTACACTAATAGAAGAGGGACTTACGTAAGCCCGAAATGTTGGTTTTAAATAAGCAAATTTTCCGCTCAAAACCATCAGTTTTACTTATTAAGGCGAAGCAAGAATTTCAAGGCTGTTGTTGAATTCATCATTTGAAAAAATTTAGCTATTATGGCAACTAACGTTAAATTTTTTACGCGATATACTTCTCAAGGGCAGATTCGGTCAAGTTTCCGAATTTCAGGTCGGCGTCTCTGTAACGAGCGTTGATATAATTCTGAGCAAAAAATAAGTGATTCAAAAAACAAGTCTGGTTTAGAGCAATGTTTAATGTATCATACGTATCGGAAAGTTTAAAATATTATTAACCTTTTAAATACTTGCATAACAATTTTTTTAATTAAAGTTCAGAAAAGATTCTTTTTAATAAACGGCAGCTCCCATCTTACCTAACGAAAAGATATGAAGTTTACTCTTTTTTGACATTTTAGACAATCCGAAGTTTCAGACGTTCATTTAGTTGCTGAGTTACTCGAGATTGCGTCGTATTGTGCACCTTACTAGAACGAGGAAAAATTGTCTTCAATCATGATTAAAAGTATTAATAAGACTGACTGAAAAAATTTCATTTTTATACATAACAGGAAAACGTTGTTTGTTTTTCAATACAAAATTATTATCAATATTTAAAAATATTTCATTATCAATTACACTTTTTATATTATCCCTAATTTACCGTATTAATTATCTATATCTATATCTTTTTATTTCATATAGCGTGAAGTATTTTGATGTATCATCATAGTCATATTTAAAAAGCAAATAATGCACATAATAACTTGAAATCGATAAGATTTTACTCACATAAGTGATTGTCTTCACAAATCTTTTATCTAAATCCATCAATTTTATTTATACAATTATTATATGATTTCGTAAAAGATAAGTGCTTCGGTAAGTGGAATCTGGATGTACGGAAAAGCATCCGATAAAGTAACAATTCATAATAGTAAAATTTTACTACATGAAAAATAAACAATGGATCCCACCATCAATTAATTACTTTTTAATGTTATTTTTATCATTAGTCTGAACAAACAACTGTAGTATTCAAATCCGTTCATGTAAAGTAGAAAAAATTTGAATTTCACTAAACAATCGCATAAAAATTCATCAGTCTCGACTATCACCTCCACTATTACTAATTCTTCACTTGAAATAAAGAAACGGATAGTCTAGGCAAAATCTGCTAAACTCTTCTCTCGTCGTTCGTTATAAAAAATGTCAATATATCAACCCTGAAATTCAAAAAGAAAACCCGATCATAACTTGCCCAGCCTTTTGTACATATCGGCTACATTTAAATCTCTACTCATTGGCAGTGCCACCTTTAAAGCTTTTGAGGTCCTGGGCCAAATTTAATTTTTAGTCAAATTTAATCATAGATTTATCGAAAATTCAACGAGAAATCTATAAAATATCCTAGTTTTTGCATTGGTAATTCCCCCTGAAATTGAATAAGGAAGATAATGATATTTTCCAAATTAAAATTGAGTGAAAAACAAAAAATAATTCCCATGTTTTAAACAATTATTTTTTTAATGAACTATATCTGCATTTGTTGAATGATATTTACAGCTTTTAAATTGGTATTCGGTCCGTAGGGAATACCTCTTTAACATATCTTACCAATCACATTATCAAACCTTAAATCGTTGAAATATAAAATTAGCAAATATAGTCTATATTTCGTGCAAGACCCTCCTTAAATTGGTTTGCTTCTAGCGACCTTCTATTCTAAATAAATCAGAAAGCATCTACGCAAGTCTGCTTAAAGCTTTTTTTCACAAATTTTGTGTTTATAGTATACGTATATGTATTAAATAAAAATTTACGAAGTTTTTTTAGCAGAGGATTAGGCCTTCTTTGACTATCATTTCAATTTAAAAAAAAATTCAAAGTTAGTGAAAGAGGGGATTATGATACCTCTTAAAAAAAAAAAACGCGTCGATTTATCTACCTCATGAGTGGTGTGGAAAAGATAAAAAAATTATTGATAAAAGGAGATAAAGATTTAATGTTGTACAGATCTTACGTGACGTTTAAGATTGGCAGGAGGCGAGGAGGGTTGGTATGAGACGGAGCATCGGTGAGCCAGAGGGGGGCTCAATGCTTAAAATAATTAGAAAAATATCGTAGAAAAAAGCGACTTTTTTCCTTATTTTGAGGGGGAGCCGGAGGGGGAGGGAAAGCTGAACGACAAGCATAACGCTTACAACTACATATTATAGTAATATATATTTATTTAGAATCGTCGAGAAGCTTGATGAAAAATCTAATAACCGCAAATGACAATAGGATAACTTTAGCGTTTTTACATCAGTGCAGGTGGAATTAGCACAAAAGGCTCAAGCAGGATGGCGCGTCCGTAAAGCCGATAGCATTTTTAATTTAATTACGTGTACCTGATTTTCAAATTAATAAACTTAATAGAAAAAGTAATTGAATTCGTGAGAGCTTTTATTATCCCAGAAACAGAATCACCGCAAAAACAAAGATTTCAACTTTTTAAAAAGGTAAAGTAATTGTAAAAAAGTGAATAATAATAAATATTTATTTTTTTGCAATTTTAATTTCTACATAATAGTCAACAGGCGCTTGAAGAGATGAATTTATTCCAAGTTTTTTGAATTGATTTTAAATTTAATATTTTCAGAATCTGTAATGCTATATAATAATGATAATCTGATAAGAGCAAAAGTGCAGCAGTGTGAGCGATACCAAACATTTTATCTACATTTCTTACAGATTTTGCTTTTTTTTTTTTTACAAAAGCGTTCATTATGAAACTTAGTGGAATATTCCTCCATGTCATCGTTCCTGCTCGGTACTAATAGCTGGCCTATTTTTCTTCAAAACCTGCATGAGTTGCAAAACTCCAAAGTGCGTACGGATATCTTATCCGCAGAATCTTTTTCACTTTTGAAACAGTACTGAAACGAGACTCTCTGTTTATTAAAAACAGATAATCCAAGTGCCTCCAGAAAAATAAACAGACTGCACATGTCGTAAATTACAGATACTGGAGCGATCAGCTGTTCTACTTACATAGGCACGCATAGCATTTCGCTTATTCATATCCATTGATTCTTTAAATAAATCAAAGCTGTTGAGTTTGTTGGAATTTATGTGTCACGTTAAAAAGACAAAAAAAAACAATGATGGCGATAAGCTTGGCTGATTTAGTGGCTTAGCAAAACATCGTTAGTCTTTGAGGAAAAAGTTAACTTTATATTTGATGATCTGTGACAAAATCTGAATGCTCGAACACGATTTTTACTTAAATGATAAGTGAAAATGCGTGCCGGTAACTTAATTATTGTGTCTTCTTTAAATGTTACGTCAAAATGACTGTTGTAGGATTTGGCATTCTTCAAATATTAAAAGTGTGGGAAAATAAAATAGCGGAATTAAGTTATTGAAATTTTGTAGTTTTCAGTAAGTTTTAAGTTAATGTCAGGCCCTGCGCACAGGTAATTCAATTAATGTGCAATAATTGTATTATATATTTTATATTGAGGCTGAATTAAATGAATAAATTCATAAATTTTGACTTGTTAATTCTAACAAATAGACTTAAAGTAACCTTTGAATTTACGACAATTTTAATCAACTTATAGTTATGTAATTTATAATAACAAGCGGTAATTACGTAATTTAATAATCAAATATTTGGGTACTTGACAAAAGAATTTGACAAAATACTTGACAAAAGAAATTAAGCTCCACGCTTTCGTTCATACAAAGGTCTCCCAATAGGTAAACGCGACTAGAAACATTATGAAATGTCACGTTTGAATCTGCCAAAGCGTCATACTCGCAAGTGTATTTATCTACTACGCGATAAAGTGGGGAGATCGTATTAAACTCGTATATCTCCGGCAGAATCTGCCATTCAGCGGCATTGAAACGTACATCACCGCGCTGCACAAAAGCGGCTGTTTCTTCTATTTTTAACCGCGCGAGGCTCCTCGTTCAACTCTTGGCTCTGCGTTCCCTACGCAAATCTAATATTCGTACGTTCGGTGTATTCCGGTGTCTTTTTTTTTTTTAAAAAGAAAAATGTCCGCGAATCAGGACGAGCTGGTCCTTCGCGACCTCCAGTCGCTCCTCGGGAAGAGCCTCGGCGAGGAGGCCGTGGTCGTGGATTACGCGACCAAGTCCCTGCTGCCTCAGGGCGAGAACTACGGCAGCACGATGATGAAGGTCGACGCGGTGGTCAAGCGGACGAGGAGCTCGAAGGAGGAGGAGCTGCCGCTCGTCGCCAAGATGATACCGACGACGGACTTCCAGAAGGAGGCGCTCAACATCACCGGCTCCTTCGCCAAGGAGATCTTTGTCTTCGAGAAGCTGATACCGGAGTACAGGCAGCTGGAGCGGGAGGCGGGAGTCAGGGAGGAGGAGCTGATGGACATCCTGCCCAAGTTTTACGGGGGGAGATTGACCAGGAACGAGGAGACACCCGGAGTGGCCGACGAGGACAGTGTCCTGCTCATGGAGAATCTGAAAGTGCGCGGATACTTCACGGCCGATCGGAAGAATGGTAAGTGGATTTCATGGTTGGGCCATTTTGACAGGACCTGCTGTCGAGTAATATATATATATACGTTATGATTACACGGTGAGATTAATGCTACAAGCTGCATAGCGAATTCTGATATTTTGTGATGATATCGGATTTGTTTCTTGTAGATTTACGTTCTTGATTAACCGATTAATGATTTAGCTTTGAATTAGTGAATTTGCACTTGCGTATTGTTACACTTTACTCTCAAGATGTCTATATCATGCAATATTCAGTAATCATAGTTACGACACACGTTTACATTTATTAAATTGTTTTATGACGAAAGTTTTATCTTGAAAACTAAAATCAAACATAATTCTTTTGTTAAATTTAATTATATTTACACTTATAAAAGTAGCCTAAGGGCCGATTAATATCTCAAGAAGACGAGTGTTTTTCGTTTTGCACGTTTTATATAATATAAAGCTGTAATAAAATTGAAATGTTAGCTTACGCTCACAAACGTACATCACTAAATATTGCGTTTAAATGTGCGCGATTATGTTACATTCATTAGAAGGGAGATTTTTAATTAATCATAATAAAGTTCTATTCCGGTCAGAGATTTAGTAGTAATATCGTTCACAGTTTTTTATCCTACTTGTATTAATGCAAATGTCCAAGAAAATATTGAATATTGTATAATAAATTCACTTTGAAAATAGAAAAGTGACAAAATTGCGATACAGATCTTCAAAAACCCTTCGAACGTCTACCAACGTGTAAATAAAGCAAAATAACTTGTTTGACTAGTTCGATTAGCTCCGAATCTCCTTTACCTACTAAGTTTCAAAAATCAGCGCCCCTCTTTCCCGCCCCTATCTCCACCCACGGGGAAACCACCTCCTGCACAATCCACAATTACCCTACAAACTGAAGCCTCGAAATCTTGCAGGCTTGGACCTGGAGCAGGCGAGCCTGGCCATAAGAGAGCTGGCCCGCTACCACGCCCTGGGCGCGGCGCTCCGCCAGCGTAAGCCCGAGTTCTTCGAGGCCTCGCGCAGCGTCCTCGACGTCTTCCCGTTCGACGTGAGCAGCGTCGAGGACGTGGTCGGGCACACGACCGCCATGATTCTGGAGGAGCCGCGCATCGCCAGGCACGCCGAGCGCGTCAAGGCCTCGATGGAGCTCGGCTGGCAGTGCTTCCTCGACGTCGGCGGCGAGGAGCCCTGGATCTCGGTCAGCCACGGCGACTTCTGGGTCAATAATGTCATGTTTCGGAAAGGTGAGCGGATCTGCGGTGGAATTGCGGGGAGACGCTGAGATTTTTTTTAGCGTCGATCGTGTTTCTTTTGGGCCCAATTATATTCCAGATTTCATGTGTGTTTCGTGATTAATAGCCGCATTATTTTATAACATTAAGGTGCACCTGATGAGAAGGTTTGGTTCAGTCAGAATGTATTACTAATTTGTTAGAGCTCAGTTTTGTATTTGAAAATTGTAGGTTTAATTCAGTTCAAAGATAGTATTAGGTATAGAGAAATTTTACATTTTTTGAGTCTTGTCTAATAGTTTAACATTATTTAAAACATATTTATATTATTGCATTTTAAAATTCAATAATTTTTAGCGCCAATCTTTGCAAACCTTAGCCATTTCTTACACCTTAAAAAAAAATAAATAAATACCACTTTTAAAAACTTTCCAAGTCAGTCGAAACCCAGAAAAAAAAACCTAAAAAATTCGCAAAGTACAAGTGCCCCGTTCACCTCCGAAATTGCAGACAAAAACGGCAAAGTGGCGGACATCAAATTCGTGGACTTCCAGCTGTCGCGGGTCGGCAGTCCGCTGCAGGACTTGCCGTACTTCCTCTGCGGCAGCGTCCGCGGCGACGTAATCAACGCTCACTTCGACTCGCTGCTCGACCTCTACTACGGCCGCTTCGTCGAGACGCTGCGGAAGATCGGCTGCGACGCGACGCCCTTCACCCGGCGGAGCTTCGACGAGCAGCTGAAGAAGGACGGGAAGAAGGGCGAGCTCTTCCACTGCCTGCTTGCCGCCAAGTTCTTCACGATGGACGTCAAGGAGGACGACGATCTCAGCAACATCAAGGACTCGATCATGCTGACTCGGGGGAGCAAGCTGTTCCTCGACAGGGCCGTCGTCATCGTGGAGAAGTTCGTCGAGCAGGACTGGATTTAGGTGGTCATATTGGTTCAAAAGGAAAATTGTGTTGATTTCCGCAGGGTCGAGGCTGAAGAATTTATTCGAAGAACTTAGTCGAAAATTCATTTGCAATTTAGATTTTGACTTCGTTAAATGTGTACGATATTGGTTTTATTGATGCTTATAGAAAGCGGGAACCATCCAAGTATTTCCATTTCTGGAGATACATTTGATATTCAAAGAGATTCTGATCATTGTTTTATTTATTTTTTCATATTTTGTATATGCATAAAGTTTAGGAATATGTGTGTATATATTGTCAAAAATAATTAATTTACATTTACGAGCTCCTAATTGTTCAAGGATCGACCAAAGATTTTGCTAAAGATTCAATTTAAATTTTTGATCTCAAATATGACTAAAAATTGGAAACGCTACCAGAGAAGTATTATAATCTCTTGTTGTAAATGTATTAATAATTGTAGTACGAATTTATTATTTATTTTTTGTTATACTAGATTGTTTCAATTTCTTTCGAAAACGTGTAATAACCAGAATCCTTTAACTCTTTTAAAAGTTAGACATATCAGTTTCATCTCTTTTTAGTTGCAATTTAGTTGCTAGCGTCAATTAAAATTTGTTGTGTCGATCGATCGACCAATTTACAAAAACGCTACGTTATAGCATTTACTTTATTAACGCTAGAAAGCAGGAATAACTACACTTTCCCATTTTCATCTTTCTATTTTCATTATACATCATTGAAATGTATATAATTGTATTATACATTTATTATAAAAAAATAAAATATAAGTGTTCTCAAACATTAAATATAGATTTAATGCTTTAAAGAGAAGGCTACCAGTAAAAAAGTATTTAAATGTAAATGCAATAAGAATATTTAACCAATTTAGACAGTGCATTATTTTTTACCCTCACGAAAAGAATAAATTTGTTGAACTGCTTGAAGTTTTAAATTTTATACGAAACTTGTAGGTACAGTAGAAACTGACGTAACGTATTATGAAAATTTAGTAAATAGAGCAATTTAGTCTAGTAGCTATTTGACATGCAATTTAAAATTTTCAGTTTAATGATAGTCTGCACTGGATGAACTATGTTCAATTGTAGATAACAGTTTTTAAATCGAATAATTTCGTATTCATCACCTTGGCAATGTTAAAAAAATTACTAACATTGCATTGGATAGCAATTTTCTTCTACTGGTTTTAAAGTGTTAATTTGCTCATCAAATCGAAAAGCAAAGTTATGAATTCGTAAACGTTAGAATTATAACTAAATTAATTTTTTTCAAATGCTTCTTTTTCCAAATCACAGTTAGATGAAGAACTGGCATTGGCAATTTGATTGATATAAATAGCAAAACATGACTTGATTTTAACACTTTTTGAAACATAAGAAGAAAATTAAATTAAAAAATATAAGCGTCATTTATCTAAATGCAAGCGTAAAAAAACAAAATAACTTATCATAAGAATTTACATATATTAAAAAACGAAGATTAAATAACTATTCTAAAACACTTTAATAACTTAAAATTCTTAATCAATCTCACACGGCAAAACTATCCCAAATAAATTCTTTTTAAGCAAAATTGACTTACAAAGAATTCATTTGGAATAGTTTTGCTGCCTGGGATATGTTTAGAATGTCAAAACTTGTTAAGTTTGAGAAGACAAAAGACCGTTAATCAGTGGGAGACTATCAGTGTCGCGGGATGTCACACGGGTTTAGTATTATTCATCACAGAGTTGCGCAAGATGGGTTAAAGATTGTATCGTTGGAGAAAGAGGATCTAGCACTTGTGCCTCGTCACCGGCATTGAGCTCCGCGTCAATGTTGAGCGCGTAAATTAATAGTGTCAGCGATGATAATGACTTGTGAGAAGTGCCTCGCGAGAAGCGTCGGCTGCTTTATGTTTTTAAACAGGTGTTTATTATCTTATCTGATGAGGAGTTGCTTTTCCTCATCGAGTAAAGTATCTAGTCGATATAAATATTTGCGATTATTATCAATAATTATCAATAACTAGTAGTGTTTGAAATTTTTGGCTTCTTATCTTTATGTGAATTTTCATTAACAATAATTATTTATAAAGAGAGAAAATTGCATGGTGTCGGAACCACTCGTAATAGTTAATTTTGGCATTTCTTCATATATAAATTACAAAAATAGTTAAATTTAATCTTTATTGTAATGAGGATTACAAATGAGAATTTTAAAGTAACTCAAAACGAATATATTATATATGTGACAGATGCAGGAAATAATTAATTTTTTAAATAAATTAAGTAAGCGAAATAAAAAAAAAATAAAAAAAAAAATTAAGCAAAAACGGTCCATCGCCACCCAGCTGAAAAATATCACGTGATATTTCACGTAAGATCTCACATGATATCTCACATGAGATCATGTAAGATATCATGTGAGATCTTTATTTTTTATAGGTTTTTCACAATTTTCACCATGAAAATCGAATTTTCACCAACAGCCACTATAATATTCGCAATCAGCGCGTCAAAATACATAAAAAACACCTTGTTTAGAAACAATCGGACAACCTTTATTTTTATGGATTTTTCACGATTCACTATGAAAATCGAATTTCCGCCAACAGCCACTATGATATTTGTAATCAGCGCGTCAAAACATAAAAATCACCTTGTTTGGAAACAATCGGACTGTGTCGTATCCGCAATTACTTTTTATAATTTTAAAAAAGTGAAATAACTTCCGTTCATCCTTAAATATCGGCCTTGAAATTCATTCAGGTTTTACAATATTATTTTTCCACTATCTGTGCGTGCAAGTTCTCAGAAACCCGCAGCCGGCCAACAATGCATGCACAATTCGTTCCTGAAATGCTCTATAGAGGAATATATTCCTTCACCGTCCGGAAAACCTATCTAAGTGTGAGCTGGGCAACTAGCTGCTGGCTGCTGTCGATTTTGGCCGTTGGCGACGTTGCCGTTTTGGACTTTAGGCTCTCCCAAACTGCGCATGGTTCAGCCGACTGATGACGAGAAGCAGTAGCGTTTAAGCCCCTTACAGCCAAAAAGAAACAAGGACAGATACAAATTACAATGACAGAAACAAGGAACAGTGTCTATGTTCTTATGGTTTTGCCGTTTGCAACTGTGCTTTTAAACATTAAATTATAAAAATTATTAAATTATTAAATTAAATCTTTGTACCCGAAATCATACATCTATTTATTTTGAAGTTTTCTATAAGATACTTATAAAATATTTATTACTTTATTGATTAAGATTATTTAAAATTTGCGTTTTAAACATTATTGCTATAATTAATTATAGCATGAACTTATTCCGTTTGTGAGTTGCACGGGGCCGTCTCGGCTCAATTCCGACTGTATGACTATATCCGAGCGTGTTTTGAAGAGTTACCTGATCTGGGTAATGGATTTGAAAAAATTTCTACTGGGTTTCCGTCAAACGGCCAACCCTTAAATTGCCATGCTGGTCCCATTACAAATACGGC
>JAWWEO010019238.1:0-15917 GCA_035582975.1 Ormyrus labotus | reverse complement strand
GTACACCAACTTTTTTTGGTATCCTGTAGGGATATCATTACAAAAAGTCACTTGTAAAGGGTTTTGAGGGTCAAGGAATTCGATGGTAATGGTTATTTTGACGTGAGACCCATAATCAAAAAAATAAAAAATTTAATTTTTTAGGTTACTGGTGAAAGTTGGCCCTGTCTGCATAATCTTAAAGGTTATTGAATTTTATAACAACAGGGCCCTTTCCGACCACCGTACGATGAATTTTTCTATTTTTAATCATTTTTCAAAAATTGCATGTTTTAGCCGAGACGACGGAGGTTACCGGCATTCGGAAAAATTTTTAAAACGTTCCATCGGCCAGACGGCAACGCTGCATCGAACGTTCAAAAAGACTTTGTTTGAAATCCGAATTGAAATTATTATTGATTTTATTTATTGTCGTTATGAAAAAATAAAATAAAAAAATAAAAATGAAAATAAAATAATATAAATTTTATCGTTTATTTCTCA
Source organism: Ormyrus labotus (assembly GCA_035582975.1). Lineage (NCBI taxonomy): Eukaryota > Metazoa > Arthropoda > Insecta > Hymenoptera > Ormyridae > Ormyrus > Ormyrus labotus. The sequence goes on along the minus strand of JAWWEO010019238.1, from coordinate 15,434 downwards.
ACACTTAAACATTTACATCTTTTAAACTTCTCAAAAATAAGAATTTGTATAATCTATAATAAATAGTTGGTTGAAAAGTTATAACAACTTATTTAGACCCTTTCTTAGATTATTCTCTTTTAATATAGACGTCTACTGGTGCTTCAGATTTAAGTCTGCCTTCCTATCAAAGAAGTTGATTAATTATCGCATTGATACAATACATTTCTTACAATAAATTGAAGCAGTACCTTCATAATTACCACAATTTCTTGATAAAACCAAGTATTTTGATTTCAAATAAGTGAATTCTGAATTTCATTTTCTCATACTTCAACTATTAAAATTTCGAAGAATTGTAAAAAATGAGAAGGCATTTTTTGACATCTGAAATATAGTAATATTTTTATATATCTAAGAGGATGGTTTTTATTCACTTTATTCACGTACTGCCACGAAAGTTTCCATTGAAAGATTAATAAAACCTCCGGCTGTTAGCTGTATCGGTTTCTGTGACCTCGACATTATCAATAATAGTACTCTGTTTGTTTGTTTTATGTATTTTGAGTGCTGAAAGCTTGCAAAATAGGCGGCCTCTCTGATCGCATTACCCTAATAAAAAAATTGTGAATGTAATGGTTCCAAATTAAAAATTTAGAAACACTATTGAAGGATCTTACTTCATCTAATAAATGTTGAGGACTCCATTGACAAAACAAAAATTGAAATAAATTTATAAAAAATACTCCGGCAAGTATATAAGTATTATAATAATTCTGTTGAACGATAAATATAAAATATTTATGTTTTACGGAAACATAGTTAACAAATAGATTTTCTAATACATAGTTTACTGAACAACTTTTCCTAAAGTACCTGAAGAAATACTACACCTACAAAAGACATGCTGTAAACGGTGGCAAAAACTGTGACGAAAAAGACATTACGCGTAAGATTTTCAATTTCCTCGCAATATCTAGAAATAATTATCTATAAATAATATCAAAACGCTTTAATTTCCTATAGAAACAGGAATATTCAAAAACTGAACTTACACTAATATTTTTTGGTGAAACTGTGCACATATTCGAATCATTTCGAATTCTGATCCATAGAAATATTTTTTCTTTGTTTTATCGTCAAATTCAATTAAGTTTTCCTCTTGTTCATGTTCTGTAAATGATAAAAGGCGATTTTGAAGTGATCTCAAATAACCGCATGCCATCATGATTAGGTAGAGACTAACGGTGTCCATTCCAGATATCAAAAAAGTCATGGAGTAGACAATAATTATTTGCATAATTTTGACTATTGTGAACATTGGCTCTTCTTCAACTTCAACAAAAAACCTAAAGAAATTATTTAATATAAACTAAAGAGAGGTTATTTTTCTTGAAACAACCATCTTAAACTTGAACTTTTATAATTTCAGATGATATGATTCTGAAGACGGTGCTTTTTATTTAATATGTCAAAGAAGATGTGTAATGGTTGTACAGTCCACATTTCAGTGGCTGTTATCCTAACTGAGTTCGATAACTTCTTTAATAATTTTAAAGATAAGTTATATGTATAATAGATCAAAACCGTTACATTTCTTCCTTGAAAAAACATATACATAACTTCTATTGATTATATTTTTTTCTAACAGACCTGAATGGTAGCACTTTCTTGGTCGTTCCATTCCCGTTTGTTGCTGACATTTGCAAGATCTGCGTACTTACAACGAAGAGTGTAGCAGTAGCCAAAAGGATACCGAATAAAAAGTTTCTAAAGTAATAAATTTTTCGTTCAAAAAATTTAACAGTGTCGATTTCGTCCTCAGTTAGGTAAGACCAAAGCATTCGGCATTGTTCCACTAACCAAGTAAGCTTTTCACGCTTATTGTAGAATAAAACATATCGACATATAGCGGATGCTACAATTATTACCTCGAAAATGTAATCAATTTCGAAACTCTGGTTGTAAAAAAAAAGATATATTAACTTTTGGGCATAAATTTTTAAAATTTTTCATATAAATAACATTAATCTTGAATTAAAGCCTGAACTTTACTCCGGAAAAGAAATTTTGAAAATTACTTAGTCTATATTTATAAAAATTGTTTAAATAAAAAAATTTTCCAATAAAGTAAATTCTTGCGAAATAAAATTCGAAGTAGTTTCTTACCTTTCGACCAAGCATTCTGAAGCCATAACCCACCCACATGGTGCAAGAGAAGATACACATTAGAAAAAAATAAAAAGATAACAGACGAGAACCAACAAAATTTAGTTTGCAACCCTTAAACGGAATCAGTGCAATCAATTTTAAGAAGACTAAATGACTTGATGACACCTTTTCAAAGGTGGATACAACCTCTTTTGTCATCTTTGGTTTAATCAAACTAGAAAAAGTAAGTTTTCCATTTTCTTACGTCATTATAGACCTACGATGCAAAGGCAATGCTTACCTTTAAAAGATAAAATTTCGTACAAAGTTGTCTGGTGAACAACTCATTTGAAACTAAGATGTTCTTCGACCCAGGCAGTAGTCCGAACCCCCGGATGGAAGCGAGTCTCCTCAAAAATTCATCCACCGGTGCATATTTCATTTTTCTTATCCGCTTCGACAATTTGGTATGCGAGCTTCCCAGCTTAAAAAAAGAATAAAAGCTTAAGAACGAGTGGCATACGAGGGAGAAATAATTATTTAGTAGCTAAAAGCGTAGAATTTTTTATAAACACTGTTGAAAGCAGTATAGCCTTTGTACTGTAATATTTAATAAGTTACCCTTTCCATGAGTTCCATCAGTTGCGGCTGCGCAGTGAATTCATTCTGACGAAATTTTAGTCACTTTGTTCTCGACATCCGCATGAGCCGGTTAAGTTTTTTTGATGGTCAGAATACAACTATCTATCTTAAGCAATCGAGCAAGATCGTACACTTTATCTAATGTTGAAAAAAATAGAATCGTTATTAAAATCCAGGGTGTCATATTATGTATATTGTAGTCAAATATATTTCCGAGATTAGATGCTTAATTAGGATTCCACTGATAAGTTATACTGTAATATTTAATTTTAATTCTTGACTTGTTGAAAAATTGATAGTTTCAACATGTATAATAACTATTCTATAAAAATAGCTCATAAAAAAATTTCGAAATAGTGCAATTTTCATATAATATTTTCAGATGAGTATCAAACCAACCATGTCCAGGCAACATTGTTCTGAGCGAATATAAAATTCTTCTTTAGTATTTATTCTGATACAGTTCAAGAAAATATATAATTTTGGTTCACTGAAGAAAAGGTTACCCGTCAAAAGAACATCTTTAAAAAGTTTGCAAATAAATGATTTCATATTATTGCAAGTATAAACGACCTCTCTTTTAAATATTCTTCTTGATCATTAGCGGTATGTATTTTATTAATTAATTTAATTATTTAATGTTGAGGAATATAACTACCTAACTTAAGCAGCTTTATTCATTGCAATTATCTTACTAATATAAATTTAGCGTGTAAAGTTTCTGTTAAAAAATTTGTTATTGCTTTATGGTTTTTATTACGTTTTACGCAAGATCATATACTTTCTGTTGTTTTGGGTAAAAGTTAGAATCGTTATTAAAATGCAACGTAACATAGTGCGTATACATAATTATGGTTACATATATTTCGGTGATTAGATGTTCAATCACGATTTCATTAATAAGTTATATCAATACTATTAAATTTTATCAATTCAAAATTTCAATATAATATATTTCAATTCAAAATTTTTGAAAATTATTATAAAGTGAAATAGCAAATCCATATAAAATTTCAATATTAATTGTACTGATTATTTCCGAATATTTAAAAGAAAAATTTATACAATCTTTAAAACAGTAAGTTGAAAAGTTTTCAAAAAATTGTTAAACCTCTTTTTGAGACTATTATTTTTTGCACACGAAGAAAATTCTTAGTAAGTAATGACAGCAGTTTTAAATAATTTAAAATAATTCTGAGCTTGATTTCCTCGTACTTCAACTAGTCTCGTACTTCAATACTTCGAAGAACGGTAAAAAATGAAAAGGCACTTTTTAACATCTGAAATATATAGTAATATTTTATGTATTTAAAAGAACGCGTTTAATAGCTTTATTTACGTACTGCTACAAAAGTTGCCATTGAAAGTTTAACAAAACCTCCCGCTGTTAGCTGCACGGGTTTCTGTGCCCTCGACATTATGAAAAATAGTAATCTATTCGTTTCATTCATATATTTCGAGGGTTGAAAGCTTGCGAAATACGCAGCATCACTGACTGCATCACTCTAATAAAAAGGTTTATTTTTAATACAACAGTGTCAAATTAAGAATTTAGATACGCTAATTTCAGGATCTTACTTCAATTAATAAATTTTCAGGGCTCCATTGACAAAACAAGAATTGAAATAAATTCATGACACATAATCCGGCAAGTTTGAAACCATTATCGTTTTTCTGTTTTGAATGACAGATGTAAATTCTTTATATTTTTTTTGTTACTATTACCAAACAATCGAAAAATACCTGAACAAATGCTAAACCTGCAATAGAAATGTTGTAAGCGCTGGCAAAAACTGTGACGAAATAGATATTACGCGTAAGATTTTCAATTTCCTCACAATATCTACAAATATTATAAAAAAACTTTCATTTCCTATATATAAAATGAAATATTCAAATACTGTACTCACACTAATATCTTTTGATGAAATTGTGCACATGTTCGAATCATTTCCAATTCTGATTTCTCATGGAAATATTCTTTCTTTGATTTATCGTCAAATTCAATTGAGTTGTCCTCTTGTTCATATTCTGTAAATGATAAAAGGCGATTTTGAACTGATCTCAAGTATCCGCATGCCATCATGATTAAGTAGAGACTGATGTTTTCCATTGCAACTATCAAAACCGCCATTGGATAGACAATAGTTATTTGTAAAGCTCTGACTATTGAAAACATGGGTTCTTCTTCAACCTCAGCGTAAAACCTAAAGAAATTAATTAATATAAACTACAAAGAGGTAAACCATTAACTTTCTTGGATCAACTATCTTAAACTTCAACTTCTAAAAATTTAAGATAATATGATTCTGATGCTAGTGTTTTTTTAATTTAATATTTCGAAGTAGGTATATAATGGTTCTTGTGTCCACACTTCTATGGTTGTCATAGAAATTCTTTAATAATTCTAAAATTGAGTTTATGTTTATCTTGAAAAAGGGAGAATAAATAAAACTTTTAGAAACGTTGACAATTTTATAAAATTGTTGTTTTAATTTGTCATCTACCCTGACAAACCTAATTAAGTAGAACCATTACATTATTCCTTCCTCGACAAACTTCTACAAATGTCCACTAACTAACCTGAATGGTAGCACCTTCTTGGTCGTCTCATTCCCGTTGGCAGTTGACATTTGTACGATCTGCGTATTTATGATGAAAATCGTAGCAGTAGCCAAAGTGTTAGCGAATAAAAAGTTTCTAAAGTAATAAGCTTTTCTCTCAAAAAATTTAACAGTGTCGACTTCGTCCTCAGTAAGGTAAGACCAAAGTATTCGGCATTGTTCCACTAACCAGGCAACGGTTTCACGCTTATTGTAGAATAAAACGTATCGCAAGACAGTGGAGACGACTACTATTACTTCGACAATGTAATCGACTTCGAAACTCTGATTATACAAAAACGATATATTAAATTTTAAGCAAAAATATTTTAAAACTTTTCATAGAATTTATAAGTTGTACGTTTATATTTATAACGATCTTTTAAATGAACCGCATGCAATTATATGAGTAAAAAAAATCTTCCCATAAAATAAATACTTGTAAAATATAATTCGAAGTAGTTTTATACCTTTCGAGCGAGCATCCTGAAGCCATAACCCGCCCACATGATGCAAATCAAGGTACACGTTAGGAAATAATAAAAAGCTAACAAACGAGAACCAAAAAAATTTAGTTCGCAATCCTTAAACGGAAAAACTGCAATCAATTTTAAGAAGAGTAAATGAGATGATGATAGTTCTTCAAAGGTGGACGCAGGCGCTCCTGTCATTTTTCATTTAATCAAGCTGGAAAAACTAAAATTTTCTATTTTCTAACGCCATTATACTTCTACGATGTAAAGGCAATGCTTACCTTTATAAGGTGAAGTTTTATACGAAGTTGTCTGGCGAACAACTCACTTGGAACTCAGCTATTCTTCAACCCAGGTAGTAGTTCGAACCCCCGGAGAAAAGCGAGGCTCCTCAAAAATTCATCCACCAGTGCATATTTCATTTTTCTTATCCGCTTCGACCATTTAGTAAGCGAGCTTCCCAGCTTAAAAGCGATTAAAAAATGAACAACGAGTAGCGTACTAGGGAGAAGTAATGTTCATTATTTAAAAGCCAAAAACGTAGAACTTTTTATAAACGCTGCTGAAAACAGTATTGCGAGATAAGAACTTGAAATATGTATAAACTACAACGAGCTTCCTTACAGTTTTTGTCGGGGTAATGTTTAATATTTAATAAATCACCTTTTCCATGAGTTTCTTCACTTGCAGCTGCCCAGTAAGTCCATCGTGGCTGAACTTGTGTCACTTTGTTTCCGACGTCGGCATAAGCCGGTTAAGCTTTTTGTCGATCAGAATTTAACTACCTATCTTAAGCAAATTTCATTTATTTAAATTTAGTAATATAAATTTAGTTACTTTTAGTAAAGTTATAAAAAAAATTAATATAGTTATTTTTAGTAATGTTTATATTAAAATTTATTATTGCTTTATAGCTCATAGGTTTTGAACAAGATCGTATATTTTATCTAGAAGACTCGTTATCAAAATGAAAAGTGACATATTGTTTATATTCTATTATTGTCAGATATATTCTCGAGATTAGAGATTTAACCAGAATTTCACTTATAAGTTATATCTACAATATTAAGTTTTATTTTCTAATTTTTGTTGAAAAATTGATGGTTGTAATATGTATAAGGAGGGTTCTATAAAAATACCTTGTAACAAAACTTTGAAATTACTCAATTTTCATATATTATTTTCAGGTGATCACAAATCATCCGTCCAGGGAACATTGGTCTAAGCGAATATAAAATTCTTCTTTAATATTTATTTTTATGTAATTGAAGAGAAGCCAAAGTTTGGATTCATTGAAGAAAAGATTACTTGTCAAAAGAACATCTTGGAAAAGTTTGTAATGTAAAGGTTTTATATTATTGTAAATAGTTGATAATAAGTACTTCTTTTTAAATATTCTTCTTGATAATTATTGACATGTACTTTATTAATTAATTTTATTATTTAATGTTTATTTTATTCTAATATTTACACGACATTTTAAAAATCTTATCATGTTTTATTAATTGTTATTGTTTCATGTCGGTTAATTGAAAAATAATGATGTCCAATCCGTTGCAGGAAATGGAATTCCCAAAAGCATTACGTTTGGTGATAGTGAGTTCTCATCTGTGCTCATGTTCTCCACTATTAAAGCGGGTCATTTGTTGCCTAATACGAAATGCTCTATGACATACATAACAGTTCAGGTGAATTTTCACAGCCATGGTTTACTCTTTTAGATTATCTTTTATTGAATCAAGACAAAATCACTGTTGTTATAAAATTATTCATATAACGTAAGGTTCTAGCTATTTTCTTTTGGCACTTCAATAAAATTCGTTATATCTGTTGAAAAGAATAATTCAAACAAAGTTATGGGAAGACTTTCACAAATTTTCTTTTGGTGAGCCAGTCAGTAAAGCTTCATTTCGAATGTAATTATTCAACACTTTTTCTTCATCTGCCCAAATATACTTACGATTTTTTTTCCAATTTTTCTTGATTTTCTGTAAAACTGTTGGTCATTTTTGATAAGATAGCCGTGTAATTATATCATTCAATGATTCAGGTTCGCCCACTTCTTCACCAACTGATTAGCTGCAACTGATATAATCATCTGAATTCAGACTACTTCATTGTAGTTGTTATCAAAAGTGTCTAATACTTCGTATTCAATAATGGAAAGAATAGATTTTTTTACCGGCATCACTGTGGTGTAGTAACATATTTCCCTTTACGCCTCGACATTTTCAAAGAATGATCTCAAAATATACCTAAGAATATTTATTTACAATAATTATTTACAAAATGTGTTTAAATCAATTTTCAAACGAAATTTATATACTCTATAAATTAGTTCCATTTTAGTTTTCTAGTATACCACAGCCTGTCGTATTAATATTTTTGTGAAAACGGTAGTTATCGAAAGAAAAAAAATAAGAGTTTTTTGTTATCAAAACTTATGAAGAAATGAAGAAATCTGGTTCGCTGTCTAGTACAACAATAAAGAATCTTCATTATAGTTTACTTATGATACTTTTTATTTCTTTTCAAATTTATTGAGATTCTAATATTCGATTTTGATACAATGATTGTCTTAAAACCTGATTATGTATTAAGAGTATACATAGTTTAAGAATAAAAATTTGTAACCACCCAAGTAATATTTTTGAATTCAAAATTTTTAAATATTCTTATAAGGTGAAATAGAAAGTTCATATAGATATTCGATATAAATTCCACTGTTTATCTCCGAATATTTAAATACTTAAATCGAAATTGTTTACGAAGAATTCATTCAATGTATAAAACAGTAGGTTGGAACGTTTTCAAATCATTTTTCAACTTCTTTTTGAGACTATTATTGTAGTATAAATAGAAACTTTAACTACTGGTGCTTCTGGCTTAAGACTGCCTTCCTATTAAATAAGTTGATTAATTATCGCATTGATACGTCACATTTCATAAAATAAATTAAAGTAGTACCTTGATAAATATCGCAAGTTCTTGATAACTTTTGCACACGAAGAGAATTATTATTTAGTAGTGATTTGCTGCAGCTGCTTTAACTACATTGAGAAAAAATTTTTTCTAAAAATTAAGATTTTTTTTCTAAAAATTACTATTTTAATAGTACTTATGGGACACACTCATATTATAATTATTTTTTACTATATAATTCGTAAATTTTACTATTTTATTTGTAACATTTGCAAATAATTTGTAAAATTAACAAATATAATAGTAAAATTAAGAAATATATAGCAAAAATTAATAAAATTGCGATAAAAATTATTAAAATATGAGTGTGCCCCACGAGTGCTATTAAAATAGTAATTTTTACAAAAAAATTTTCTCAGTCTAATTTAAAGTAACGAATTTTGAGCTTGATTTCCTCGTACTTCAACTATTCTCGTACTTAAATACTTCGAAGAACGGTAAAAAATGAAAAGGCACTTTTTAACATCTGAAATATATAGTAATATTTTATGTATTTAAAAAGACGCGTTTAACAGGTTTATTCACGTACTGCTACAAAAGTTTCCATTGAAAGTTTAACAAAACCTCCGGCTGTTAACTGTATCGCTTTCTGTGCCCTCAACATTATCAATAATAATATTCTATTCATTTGTTTCGCATATTTTGAGTGCTGAAAGCTTGCAAAATAGGCGGCGTCTCTGATCGCATCACTCTAATAAAAAGATTTATTTTTAATACAATAGTGTTGAATTATATAATTTGGATACGCGCACTATTTGAGGATCTTACTTCAATTAATAAATTTTCAGGACTCCATTGACAAAACAAGAATTGAGATAAACTTATGACACACAATCCGACAAAGTTGAAACTATTATCGTCTTTCTGTTTTGAATGATAGGTATAAATTCTTTTTTATTTTAAGGAAACATAGTAAACAAAACGGTTTTTTGCTATACGTTTACTAAACACTTGAAAAATACCTGAATAAATACTAAACCTGCCATAGACAAATTGTAGACGGTGGCAAAAACTGTGACGAAAAAGATATTACGCGTAAGATTTTCAATTTCCTCACAATATCTACAAATATTATAAAAAACTTTCATTTCCTATATATAAAATAAAATATTCAAATACTGTACTCACACTAATATCTTTTGATGAAATTGTGCACATGTTCGAATCATTTCCAATTCTGATTTCTCATGGAAATATTCTTTCTTTGATTTATCGTCAAATTCAATTGAGTTGTCCTCTTGTTCATATTCTGTAAATGATAAAAGGCGATTTTGAACTGATCTCAAGTATCCGCATGCCATCATGATTAAGTAGAGACTGATGTTTTCCATTGCAACTATCAAAACCGCCATTGGATAGACAATAGTTATTTGTAAAGCTCTGACTATTGAAAACATGGGTTCTTCTTCAATCTCAGCGTAAAACCTAAAGAAATTAATTAATATAAACTACAGAGAGGTAAAACTTTCTTAGATCAACTATCTTAAACTTCAACTTCTAAAAATTTAAGATGGTATGATTCTGATGCCAGCGTTTTTATTTGATATTTCAAAGTAGGTGTACAATGGTTCTGCTGTCCATATTTCAATGGTTGTTATAGAAATTCTTTAATAATTTTAAAGGAAGAATAAATGAAACTTTTAGAAACTTTGACAATTGTATAAAATTGTTCTTTTAATTTTTCATTCATTCGTACAAACCTAATTGAGTAGAACCATTACATTCCTTCCTCCACATGCTTCTAAAAATGTTTATATTGCTCACTAACTAACCTGAATGGTAGCACCTTCTTGGTCGTTCCATTCCCATTGGCGGTTGACATTTGTACGATCTGCGTATTTAGAATGAAGATCGTAGCAGTAGTCAAAGTGCTAGCAAGTAAAAAGTTTCTAAAATAATAAGCTTTTCTTTCAAAAAATGTAACAGTGTCGATTTCGTCCTCAGTAAGGTAAGACCAAAGCATTCGACATTGTTCCACTAACCATGCAAGCTTTTCACGCTTATTGTAGAATAAAACGTATCGAAAGACAGTGGAGACGACTACTATTACTTCGACAATGTAATCGACTTCGAAACTCTGTTTATAGAAAAACGATATATTAACTTTTTTGAATGAATCGTGTGCAATTATAGAAGTAAAAAAAATTTCCCAATAAAGTAAATACTTGTAAAATATAATTTTTACCTTTCGAGCGAGCATCTTGAAGCCATAACTCAACCACATGATGCAAGACAAGGCAGACATTAGTAAAAAATAAAAAGCTAACAGTCGGGAGCGAAAAAAATTTAGTTCGCAACCCTTAAACGGAAGAAGCGCAATCAATTTTAAGAAGCCTAAATGAGATGATGATACTTTTTCAAAGGTGGACGCAGGCTCTTCTGTCATTTTTCATTTAATCAAGCTGCAAAAACTAAAATTTTCCATTTCCTAACGCCATTATACACCTACGATGTAAAGGCAATGCTTACGTTCATAAGGTGAAGTTTTATACGAAGTTGACTGGCGAACAATTCACTTGAAACTCAGATGCTCTTCAACCCAGGTAGTAGTTCGAACCCCTCGAGAAAAGCGAGGCTCCTCAAAAATTTATCCATCGGTGCATACTGCATTCATCTTGTCTGCTTCGTTAAGCAAGCTTTTCAGCTTAAAAACGAATGAAAAATGAACAACGAGTAGCGTACTAAGGAGAAGTAATGTTCATTATTTAAAAGCTAAAAAGGTAGAAATTTTTATAAATACTGCTGAAAACAGTATTGCGAGATAAGAACTTGAAATATTTATAAACTACAACGAGCTTCCTTGCAGTTTTTGTTGGGGTAATGTTTAATATTTAATAAATCACCCTTTCCATGAGTTTCTTCACTTGCAGCTGCGCAGTAAGTCCATCGTGGCTGAACTTGTGTCACTTTGTTTCCGACGTTGGCATAAGACGGTTAAGCTTGTTGCCGGTCAAAATTTAACTTCCTATCTTAAGCAAATTTCATTTATTGAAATTTATTAATATAAAAAAAAATAAATATTGTTATTTTTAGTAAAGTTTATATTAAAATTTATTATTGCTTTATAGCTCAGACGTTCTGAACAAGATCGTATATTTTATCTAGTAGACTCGTTATCAAAATGAAAAGTGACATATTTGTGTATATTCTATTATTGTCAGATATATTTTCGAGATTAGAGGTTTAATCAGGATTCTACTTTTAAGTTGTACTTACAATATTAAGTTTTCTTAATTCTTGTTGAAAAATTGATGGTTTTAACACGTATAACGACTGTTATAAAAAAATATACTCAATTTTCATATATTTTTTGTAGATGAACATCAAATCATCCATGCCCGGGGAACATTGGTCTGAGGAAATATAAAATTCTTCTTTAATATTGATTCTTATGCAATTGAAAAAATGACAAAGGTTTGGTTCATTGAAGAAAAGTTACCCGTCCAAAGAGCATCTTCGAAAAGTTTACAATGTAACGGTTTTACATTATTGCAAATATTTGATAATAAGCACCTTTTTTTTAAATATTCTTCTTGATCATCATTGGTATGTACTTTATCAATTAATTTCATTATTTATTGTTTATTTTATTCATTATTAATGGCACATAATAAGCTATTTAGACCACATTATTTTTAATCTCACTAAAAATAAGATAAAAAATTTGACCTTATGTATTATTAAAAATTGAAATTTTTATGAAAAATATTATACTATTTATTGAGGCTATCTTCGATAAAGCTTTTTACGCCGTTAGCATAAATAAAAAATCTATTACAAACACATTTTATACAATAGCACATTGCACATTGTTTATTTTCCTAATAACGTAACATAACAATTATGTAAATTTTTCATTCTAACAATTAAGAGTAACTATATAAATTCCATTCCATCATATCAGATTTGCAAGCATTATACTAACGAACTTGATTAATTAATGATTACGATCGTAAGTAGCACAACATTTCAAGCAAATAAATCACAATAATGTTCACGTCTCAAGCACAAAAAAAAAAAAATAACTTTTTTGTCCACTCTGAGCACAAGCACAGGATTAACGAATCTTTACTCAGAAATGGTCAGTTAAATCAAGTACTTTTAACAAGCGTGATTTGCCAGATTTCACGGCATCTTCTTTCCTACCCATGAGGAAAAACACCTTCTCCTTCTCTTCAAAAGAAAAAAAAGAATACGAGCTGCCATTCGAATGTACCGTTAAGTTCGTTAAGCTCGAATATGTATACCCCACCTTTCTCTCTCTCTCTCTCGAATCACGAGCAAAGCTGTTACATTTTTTCCTATTCGTTAAGAAAAAAGCCGTGTGTTCACCTGATTTTTCGCTCAACACTCATGTATTTCGCCGCAAAAAATATGACCGCCTAGTCTCGCAAGATCCACGTTGAAGCGTTTGTAAAAGGTCTTTAAAAGAGGAGAGAACGGTCGGTCAAGGCTCACGCCGACAAAGAAAACTTCGCTCTCGGTGTCCTGTGTGAGAATTCTTAAAGAAAATAATAAGAAAAGGGTAATAGAGAAGTGCTTGAGAAATGGGGAAGGGTTATAGGTTCACGTAATAATTATTATTGAGAAGCAATATGCGGGTTGTTTAAAACTATAAAGTATGCGGAAATTATAAGATACTCAGTTGTCAAGAGAGAGTTATTAATGATCTGTAAATTTAATTACAAAAATTCGATTTGAACATTTTTTACAACAAATATAAATAATCAAAAGTTCAATCCATCACAAGAGACACTGAGAAAAAAATTTCTTCAAATCAAAGAAAGCTTGATTGCGGGCAATCGGTTAAATATTTCTTTGATTCAAAGAAAACATTTTTTAATTCTTTAAAAAAAAAAAATTTTCTTTCCATTAAAAAGGGGTTTCTTTAAATTAAAGAATGTTTTCTTTAAATCAAAAAAATATTTAATCGATTGCCCGCAATTATTTTTAAAAGAAAATCTTTTTTTTATTTATAATCCAATTAGATTTTATGAACAAAATGACAGTTTTAATGAACGGAGAATAAAAACGCGGTGTTTATCGAGAACTGCCTCCGAATTCATTGACGCTCAAGCGACAGTTTAATTTTGACCACGATTGGCGAACAGCCATACCGTTTCTCACGCGCAAGTCACGCGCCAACGATTTATCCTCCATCCAAGCTTCGCAGCCCGGTGACTGTTAATTCCAGAGAAAAGCATTTTTCAATCCATGCCATTCCCGTCCGCAAACAAAGAGAATCAAACGAGTCACACAGTATACTTCTAAACCCGTGACTGCTTAATCAGACATTAGCTCGAGGCAGCATTAGAGCAGCGTCGGCGAGTTTTGCGCCCGAGTCAAGTTTCTCGGGTACACGTCCAGCCGAGAGGCAGAGGCACATCCTCAGCTCCGAGAGAGAAAAAGAGACACATGTGGAGCATTCGCGCGACACACATTCGTCATAATTGACGCGATTGACCCGCAGTGACTCTCAAAGTATATACGCGCGCCGCTCGTTCCGATTGATTGCCTCTCGAGAGCGGCCGCAGATGTGGATCTCGGCCGTGTATATACAGTACCACTTACTCACCACCGTCAATTCGCTCTTTCATCGGGCGGGGGGCCTGACCCCTTTCCGGATCAGATTTTTCTCGACGGAGGAGCCCCTTTTTTGCCCTCCGCCTCTGCTGCCAAACGGCCGCCTCGTTTTTCGAGGCGCTTTAATTAAAGAGCTTCTTGTTAGCGCGCCTTGAATGGGAATCTTTCTCCTCGCGGGTGGACGCGATCGCTTATTTTTTTCGCTGAAATATATATTGTGTACAATAGCGCGATTTGTCGAGTTGGTACAGTCGGGCGACTCGAGATTGCCTTCGCGAAGGCAACTTATTCAATCAGCCGCTTGAAATTCTTCGAAGTAAGCCTGCGTTTCGCACGCGTACATTGCCAAAACGACGCAGGGGAGAACACGGCCACTCCTCGAGACTTCGCTCCACTTTAATCTCGCTATAATAATTCTTAATTCGAGTCAATTTTCGCCCTGCTCCCTTTAGCGCTCTCGAGAGCGCCCATTAGCGCGAATTGAAATCGAATTATCGGCATTAAAAGCCTCAGCTCATCGAAGTGTCCAAGTCTAAAAGACGACCCGATAATTGATCGTTTAGTACCTCCGAAACGGGAGCAGCCCCGTTAACGAAGCTCCAGCCGTTCTCTCGAGAGACTCCGCAACCAAAGGCACGAGCGAGCGATTAGACGCGGCCGGAAAGCCGTCATCCTTGCGCAAATAGACGGCGCAGACCGCAGATGAGGTTCGCTTGCGCCGCCGGAATATCAAGCGCGGCCGCAGACTCCGCCGCGCGCGGCCAGCTGACGCCCTCTAACCTTATGTGTATACGCGAGAGAGAGGGAGAGAGACGATTTTCATCCTGCACGTGATGCGTGCCGTCGCGGATCGTCTCGAGACCGCGACCTTATTTTTTTGTCTTGGACTCGCGTTGCTCTCGCGCGGTTTGAGTGTAGCGCTTTAAAGCTCGCGTCCTTGGGAGCAGAGCCGGATTTAGGCACTAGGCGGAGTAGGCTGCAGCCTACGGGCCCCCACCAGCTTGTATTAAACAAATGATTT
>JAWWEO010019237.1:0-15939 GCA_035582975.1 Ormyrus labotus | reverse complement strand
ATAAAAAAAGTAGAACTTCCAACTTGGAAAACGCCCACGATCACTTTATGACTTAGCTTCCTCATAGAAGAAGCTTTTTTTTGGATAAAAAAATCCTTAAAACCATTTTTGTCTGAAGGTTAAGACAAAAATGTTTTAATTTTGAGAATTGATTCCTCCTTTGGTAAAATTTTAATTTTTGTTAAAACTCTCTAGAGACATGTTTAGAGACATTAGGAAAATGAATCAATTTGAAATTTATAAGCTGTCTAATTCTACGAACATTATCAAGAATATATGTATAAAACTTCATTAATATTGTACAATTATTTTTTGTGGTATTCAATTTTTTAATTTTAATATTTTGTTCCTTATTATATTTTAATACCTTATAAACAATCATTATTTATTGTATTTTTTAAAATTACTTTTCTCTTCTTTGAATTTCATAAAATATAAGTTTTAGGATTATTTATGTCCTTGCTGAGCTTCCGTTTATATAATGTAAAATTATTTAACTTATGTTTATATTATTTACATAGTGTCGAATAATAATCAGTGTCGCTTACAGTTTGCGACACGAGCGCAGCGCGCTATAGTGCACGATCCCACTAGACCCGTAAGGCCGCCGGCCAGGCCAGCTCGGCTCACGGGCTCTCAGAGCCCGTGAGCCGAGCTGGCTCGATACTTGTGGTAGGGAGCGCTTGCAGTACGCATCTCGAGCTCTGCGCGCCCTGGCCGACGGCTCTTTTCGACTCGGAAAGTAACGAATCATTCGAGCTTGAGTTTAGAGCTGTCAGGGCTCGTATTACAACGTACTGAATCGGCTCGGGCTCCAACATTCAGGTCTAGACCGATATTTCTTTCAGTGTACGTCAGAGCTGCGGCAATCTTTCCTGCAATTTTCGTCCCTTTCCAGGCTCGCCGCCGCCGCCGCCGCCGCCGCCGCCACCGAATGGCTCTTCTCCCATCTTCGCGCCTCTCCAGCCTTGGCCTGCAGGAAGAATGGAGGCGGCCTGAAATATTTATAATAGGAGAGCCGTATCCCGACGGCTCCTTCATTATACAGACGCGGGCCCGGACCTCTCGTCTCTTTTTAATCCGAGCCGAAACGAATTTTATTTTCCGCGCACAGAGGGATGGAACTTAATGGAAATGTCGCTTACAGACTCAATTTATTTAAACACGAGATGTAGCTCGCGCCGTTAGTTATTCATTTGTGTACCTTTTAAAAAGAGCTCTCGGTTCTCGCGGTAAGAGATGGAACGCTTTTAGTGGGTCAAATTATTTTTTCCTCGTAAATCGAGGAACACGATAATTTCAGGTTTAATATTACCGTGAATGAAGCTATTTTTAGAGTCAAGAGGTGATTCAAAATGAAATAAATATCTCTCTTTTTCTCTCTCTGTTCGTAAATTCGATCGGCGTTTGTAGAAGTTTGTTTAGAAAATAGCCTTTCAACGTCGGCAAGATGTATGTAGATTGTCTAGGAAGGAATTCAGCGAGAGCTCCTCCGCAGACAAATTAATCTCAGCGCAATGCTTCGAACGGTATTTCGAGAATATATCTACCGGATTCGTATGAATATCCCTGGAGAAGAAATGCATTCATGCACACAGTGAGATGCAAGAATCAGAAGAGAAGAGAGAATAAGAAGTGGGTGGATGATGCGTTCGTGAAAAGGGAAGAGTTTTATTTTATGTCGAAAAAAGTATTCTGCCTTGCTTACGTAAATATGCTTGCTAACTGAATTGGAAGCATTTTAAGTTTTCTGAATGAATCTCAGGTGTGTCAAATTAGATCGATTATATCAAATTTGCTCTCACTTATCGTTCAGTAACTAAATTTTCCCACTCAATATTCTGACTGCAGCCCGAAGTTTTGATGTGATTTCCTCGAAAAACGCTTTCAAACTTTATATTTCATGAAAACTTTTTAGCGGAACTATTATCTCGAGTTAGAAACAGCGCATAAAAATCTAACGTTTCCACGCGTGTAAAGATGGAACGACAATGCAGGCGGCGTAAAAAATCTTGCTCGGAGTAATAAAAAGAGAATAAAAATGCTGTATCCAACTTGTAGAGTATAAACCGAGAACATCAACGTCTTATCTGCGGAGACAAAGGTCAGGCAGTATTCTCTCCCGAACTTTTCCTCCTTGATTTTTACAAAAACCAGACAATACAATCTTTGATTTCTCGCAATAAAGTGTTCATGGAAGCTAGAAATTAAGCACAAAAGCAGCTCCATTCATCGCGAAAACCGCGCTCCCATTCACGCCCGAAATTAATCCTCGCAAAAAGTCGGGAGCAACTCCGAGTCTAAAAGGCAATTGAGTCACCTGCCTACTCCGCGGCGAAAATCAATATACTCCTGATTGCCTGGCTTCTTCGCACATAAGGAACAATAACGCCCGGCGCCGTGATAAATTCGCCGGCGGCCCCGGGCGAGCAGCTCGTGGAAATAATTTAGCCGTCGCTGCGACGCCACGCGAAGCGAGAGGCCCAATATAATCGCCCGTGTCAAGACCCGCCTGCGGCTGTTGCGCCGGCGAATCTAATTCGACCTGCGTTCGCTCTGCGATTTTTAAAGCGCTTTCGGATAGCTCGAGGAAACTGGCGGCTGGGATCGTTCTGGAAAAATGTTTCGCTCCTCCGGGGGAATGGGATTTCGTTGTTGAGGGTGAGAAAGTTGTTTTCGAGATACGGAAAGATCAGTGGAACACTATTGAATCAAGTATCGATTCTATCGAGTGTAGAAATACAAGTTACATTTTTCGTTTTGAAAGCGAATGAAAATTGGCTGAAAAGCGGTGGTTTTACCGAAAATGTATATATAGTGAAAGTTTAGAATAACAAAGCAAAATATACTTAAATTTCTATATTTTTCCATAAAAAAATTCTTTCTGATATTCAATTATCCAGGAAACATTTGTTCACTTTATCCTAAAGCAAGAATCGCATTTAAAATTAAAAACAACGAAGCTTTTAACCATTTCTAGTTAGGTTTCACGTGCGACCTCTGCACAGTAAACCTCCAAAAAGCCTTTAGCATCTCTACTGCGGCATTTCTTCGCGATTAAAGTTTATTCGCAAAGCTCCCCGCATGCAGTCGGCTTTTATCGCCTCCCGCAAAAGGCAAACAAGCAACCCCGAGCTTTTTCCGCCCCTCCGACGCATCCATGTACATGTATATACATTTTCATTAGCCGGGCCGCGTTCGGAAGTTTTTTACGGGCAACCGGTCGGCTCGGCCGCGAAAATAACGGCGTTTCTTTTTTTTTTTTCGGAAAAGCGCGGCGCCGCGTAACGAGCATTGTTCCGGGCGCGAAGCGCGCCGATCGCCAGGGCCGAAGGGAAAATCCGATAAAATTATTCTCTGTGCCGGGCTCTGTTCTGGTGCGCGCGGGGCTCGTGTATCAAGGACTTTCGGCTCTGATGGACGATTATGCGATTCCCCGAGAATGGGAGGCTGCGCACGTCCGACTAATGCACTTTGCTTCAGATTTAATTTCGGCCGCGTCGAGCTCTCTGCTTCGGGGCTGACTCTGATTGAACTAATTATTTCGCGGAGTGGCTTCGGCGCGAGGTACTAGGCTTTGAATAATTTTTAGTGATTTACCTGATTAACTCGGCGAAGCTATGTAATTCGGTGCAGGAGAAAATTCGATTGATTCGAGTGAATGTTCGCCTGTCGAGAGTGTCGCTTGTCCGAAAGTCTGGATCTACTGTAATACTGAATTTTACACGCTTGAATAGTCAGGTATTTGCATTTTACCTTCAGTTAAGTATTTTGAAATTTGCACGCTTAAATATTCAAACGCAGCTTTAAATTACACGCGAAGCAAACTGGGTTGGTCTAAACTTTGTTTCATCCGATTAAAACTGCTCGCAATTTTAGATTCATTTTACGAATTGCTTATTAGCCTTTACCGGTAATATTCGTTCTCTGAAATACCTTATAAATTTAGAGGCTTTAATTTGCAGAATTTAATTTCTACCAATGAAAGAAACCGAAATTTATCAGTAAAATTTAGCGGTAAATTAACGAAGCCTTCGGGGTATACAATGGGTACTTGGATCTAATGGTGCGTTAACGGACTAAAACGTTATAGTGCCGTATGACCTCCGCGGCTTTCATAAACGTCTTGTAAGCACGAAGTATGTGCAACGGCCCCGCGCGGCTTTGCTACGCCTTCTTAGATAAGAGAAAATCGACAAAAAATGGTATTCAATTTTTTTTCCATCCGCCGTAATAGAAGAAAATTCATTTATCTAATGAAGCCAAACAATGAGTTTTATCGTCCAATAAGAGTTCATCGATATATGTACAACTCACGCGAAAACAACGGAGATTCATCTTCTCATTTTTCTCCGCTCGGAGCCCCCACATACGATCACGAAAGCTGCACCGCGTCAGCCTCCTCTCCTATATTATACGTCCCGGCCTAATCTCGTTCTCACCCCCCACCCGGTAGCTTCAATTTTCGCGGCGAATTTCCTCCGCGAGAAGAAGAAATTTCATTTCGCCCGGAGCCCCTCTCCTCTCTCTCTCTGATTTACATCGGCGGCTCTCGCATTCGAAAGTGGCATTCTACACGCGCTGATTTTTCGTGCTCGAGCTCTTGCGCCGACTGGTTAATCCCGCGAGTTAACCCGGCCCCGGCGACGAATTATCGGCGCGAGCGGACGCGCGGGCTCGTCGCCGGGGCTATTTGCGCCGAAATAAATTTACGGTCTTCATATAATTAACCGCGAGCAGCGCGCGAGAGAGAGCTCTGCGGCTGAATGCCGAGCGCGTTTCGTTAAATCGAGCGCCGCGGCGAAACGCCCCCCTGCATTTCAATTGTCCGCTCCGGGGAAAGAGAAACAAATAAGTAATTTACGGGGCCGAGCGAGAGTGCGATGTAGGAGTCCGAACCAGCTGATCACCGCGAGAATGTGATTTTGACTGCGTTTTATGGCCGCGGGTGTATGAAAATTTGCTTATCGCGGGTTCGCGCCTTTGGTGGCAGTTAAATTGGGGTTTTGTTTATTTATGAACAGAAATGCATATTTTTCGGGGCAGCAGTCGTTTGAACCGAACGTAAATCAGGTAAGTCTGAATGTGGAATTTGACAAGACAATTTACTGTATATTATTTTCTAGTAATAAAGCCCAAATGGAATCATATTATCTGTACATTTGTATCATGAAGTCGATATTCAGGTGAATAATATTTACAACAAATTAGCTGCAGCGGTATAATTGGTAAAGAATTCACATTAATTCAGACCAACATTTGATATTCATTTTGATAAAGATATTATTTACTTTATTAAAGGCTCTAGAGAACTGTACATTTTTTCAAAATAATAAATCATTAACGAAATTAAACTCATTTATCCAGCGGAATAATTTTAATTAACGTATGGTCGAACCGCTGATCATCAGATGCCATCGCAAACGATCAATTCATCTGTTTTTTTCTTCTTCTTTTTTTCATTGCAAAAGCTGCTCTCGACGCAGAAATAACAAACAAACGAGCGCGCGGAATATCAGCAGATCTAAGCCCCCGACCCTCGCGGCACTCCAAAGAGAGACAATTGCACTCGAGCTTCCCTTTCGAGCACCCGATAACGAGGCGATCGAGTCCTCGTAACTTTCCTATATTTGCGCTTTCTGCTCCGCGTCACAAAAGCAGTCCGTTATCGTCCTGCAGCGCTGATAATACGGCGAGCTCTTCCTTTATTTCGCTCGCGGCCGGCCGAGCGAGAAACTTCGCGTCGACGATTCTTTGCATTCTTCCAGTGAAGTTTGAGGCGGTGTCGGGCAGTTTTTTCGAGTGATAAAAACTTTTGTGGAAGAGTTCCTTTTTTTTTTTTTTGGTAGACGAAATATGAGTTTGATAAAGTTGGGGAGCTGCATTTTTTTGTCGGCGGCAATTGTGATTGGGGCGGTTAAGAGCGGAGTGCGCTTTAAGAGCGACTCGCGAAAAGTTTTATCAGCTGTCGGGGGGGAAAATTTTTGCCCGAGGAAAAGTTGCCGCGCTAAATTTTTTGCCGATTGACTGCTCGGACCATTTTTAAATGCTGGAAGTGGAATCGCCTTTTATACGTAAAAAGAAATTTTTTGTTGTTAGAAGGATCGGAGTTTCGAAAGTTTGATAATGCCGCATTTTGAAACTTAATGGACTAAAAACTATCCAAACTAAACACCTTTTTAAAGTAAAAGAGAGGCAGCCCCGAGTTTCAGAAGTAAGATAGATTACAAGAATTCCCCGCACTAAATCAAAACCAGCAATTTGAAAACTTGAAGCTTTAGATTTTGAGTGAAATCGATTAATGTTGACGTTGAAATGCGGCGGGGGAGGCTCGGCGCGGTATGGTGTGCGTCACAGTCACGATGAATTCCTTCAGTTTTGACCTCAGAAGAGCAATCAGTAACCCGAAAACCCTGAAATCTATATTTATACCGGAAGTATCGCGAGTAATTCTACTTTAACGAAATTGTTCGGTCGCTGCGTATATAGATTTCGAAGCGGTGTACCATCCATCAAATTGAAAGCTAAATGCAGTGAAAGTCGATTTAATTGAAATATAGATTGATTTAAGATTGCCGCCGGAGAGCAGTTTGAACAGTCAAAGAAAGAAAGCGAGCTAACAAGTTATGTCACGGTAATTTCAACCGGCGATAAATCAAGGGGACTACTCGAGTGCTTGAGAATCTAAGGAAAAAAATTAAGGATTTCCGTGAATGACCGAGCACATTGTCAACGTAAAACTGAAATGGGATAACTTTGGGCAGTCGCGAACAAAGTCCTGCGAATTGTGTCCGGAATCGCAAATATCCACAATTGCTCTCCTTCTTATTAAAGCACGTCCCTTCCACCTCTCTCTCTCTCTCTCTCTCTCTCTCTCTCCTCGTACGTTAGAACAGTGTCAGCGTGCGTGCCTACCTTTCTATTTTTGTGTATACAGCCCCGGCTCGTAAGTGGAGCTTGAAAAATGGCCGCTCTCGCTCTTCCTTCTTCCCTTTCCTGCCTCGGTGGCTAATTTTTTTTAGCCAGAAAGGTCTACGTCCGGGCCGCGCAATAAACATAAGAGCAAGGCGTGGGAGGCGCACTTTGATCTCTTGAGGGAGGCTACGTGACCTTCGCGATTATTTACTTCTGCAAAAAAAAAGAAAAAATCGAGAGTAAGGGTGAAGATGATTAAATCATGAGGGTAATGGATCAATTATGCAGCAGATTGTATGAGGCCGATTCCTTGAGACGCGTGGCTGCGAGTTGTTTTTTTTTCTTTTTTAGACGTTTTTTACTTGAGGGAATTATGAATTATTCAAATTTCGGTATTATATTATTTTTGGCGGTGATGAATACCGCGATGCAAATAATGCACTGAATGCATACTAAGCAGCTTTGTTTAGTGAAAATTTAATCGAGTTTATCCATTTAACCTCCGCCACTGTGAATCCGTACTGGAGGAAGAATTAAATATTAAATAAAAACTATACTATCTTATATTTGTACAACAAATAATTGGGAAAAATCGTTAACTAACATTGAGCAGGGTAAACAACTAATTTCGGAGAGAATTAAAAAGATTATACGCAGTGCCCCGAGTTTATTACGTGCTTTGCTGCATGATTCTAAGCTTTATTTATTAGGTACCTTAGTGCCTACTACTCTAAATGCAGTTAAACCCATTCGTCCGAATAAATCTCGGGTAATTAGAGAAAATATCGTCGTCCGGCCCAGCGGAGAAAACATTATTAACAATATCGCCTGATTTTTCTGCCTTTCGCGTGAATCTGATTAATGTTTGCAGAAGCGCAGCGCTTCTTTATTTAAGAAACCGCGCGCTTTATAAGTTCGGGCGTTTTTTCGTTTAATGGGAATGTTTTTGAAATGAAGAATTTATTTTTATACGGCTGCATTCGTTCAAATCGAGGAGGAAAAGTTTTAATTATTTCTTCCGAGCGCACGCTTGTTTTTTTCATGTGAAAAGTCAGTTAATATTAATTGAAAGCCTTGCAATAAAGTGTCGTTTATTAAAACATACTTTAAATAACGGGACAAATTAAGTTGAAATATTATGAAAATATAATGTAACATGTTTCTTTGAATCAAATACTTTTTCTCATAAGTTTTTAACATTAAGCGTCGAAACTAGATCTTTCGAGTAAAAATAAAACTACTTCGTAATTACTGCAATTGTAATGTTCTTTTCCAAGACTCGAAAAAATTAAGGGAAGAAAGCTTTTAGCACTAGATTAATCTTCGAAACAGTCTTTTAATTCCAATAGAAAAAAGCCTTCCTCTAAATTTTAACCCAAGAATTTCGTAATTAAAAATCCAAAGTATCTATTTTCAAAGTGAGGACTTAACCTCGCCTCACCTAATCCTTTCTCCGCCAAAGGCCGGCAAAAAAAAAGCTCCGCACCAATAACCCCAACAATAACAATAAGCCAAAACAAAAAGCTCATCCCATTTCCAGCGAGGAAGCGGACAAGAAGAAGCCGGCCTCCGTCCGCCCTAAATTACCGCGGAACTCGAGTTCTGTGTGCAGCGCCTTGGGTTAATAGCGGGGGGGCGGGCGGCGTTCACGCGAGAGCTTCGATCGCCTGCGGTCCTCGTGAATTTCTTGTGTCTACGTTTGTTTTGCGCGCCCGAATTCTTAAACGTCGACCGGCGCCGAGCCCGCAGTCGTTCGAATTCCGGCTCTCTCTCCTTCTACCTCTCTCGGCTATCTGCTCGTGACTTTATGCGACGCCGAGCTGCAGCTTTGCGCCCCCGCAGGTGGTAAGCTTTATCGGACGTACGAGAAATTAGGGGAGAATGCTTTTTCAAAGCGGGCTGACAAGCTGGAAATTCGAATCATTAGTTCGAAGGCAAATTCGGGCTTTTCGTTTCAATTCCGCTTGAAGGTTTGTCTTGTAATTATAATTACAATATAATGTAATTATAAGTTACAAACAGTCAAAGGGTTTTCTTTTTGAATTTTTAAGAAAGTTTAAGTTTGCTCGTAAATTCGAGAATAAGCCCGGCGTTTATCTTGGACTTTTAAGGAAAGAATAGTTTTAAAAACGAACGAGTTCTCGAAAATTTGCTAAAAAAAAATTAAGCGAAAGGCATTGAATTAAATGGGGGCGGCCATTCGAGTCGAATTCAAGAGCCCTTATTCAAATCGCCCGAAACAATTGAATTTTTACCCCCAAAAGTTCTCGGTCTCAAAATTTCCGCGCGGCTGGAAACTTTCGGCGCGTTTTAATTGAACATTTTCGCCAGTCATTCCCATCTGGTTTTACGCCCGTCTGACAAAACACCTTCTCACCCCCCGTCTCTCTGGCTTTAGCGCGCCGCCCACACAGTTTCCTCGGGAGCACGTACGTATATGTATCCGGTGTACGGATCGCATTAAAGTTTATATATATACGGGGGAGAGATGCTCGTAAGTGCAACCAGTGCGGAAGTACGCCTTGCTCAACGAAACCAGACGCATTTCGAATATAAACGGCTCGATATAGGGGAAATTAAAGGCGAACGTATATATTGGCTGTTGTGACGGATTCTCGCGATCGTTTGTTTAACGACGCGGTCAAATTTGAAAAGGTTCAACGGAGAGGTCGTATTTATCGGGGAATGAAATTTCGGGGAAAATGCCTTTTTAAACGAGCCTCCGCGGCGCGTTTGTACATCATTCCGCCGTCTGATTTATCATGCAGGAAACGTAATAAAACGGCGCGTCCCGTATAATAAATTATTGCGACAAAGGTCGAAAGAAAGATATTTTAAAAAATAAAGTGGATTTGCTTTGTAACTCGGCGCTTAGATTCCTCCGTCGCTCGGCGTAACGGGCTATTTCCCTAGACGCAGAAAATATGATAAAAGCCGCTCTAAACGCGAAAAGCATGACGAATGAAATCCTGCAGCTAGGACGAAAATAGAAGAAAAAAGTTTTTTAAAATTTCGCTAGAAACGTTTAGCCCCGCCGCATTTGAGACATTTCAACCGCGCACTGTCAACCTTTCACTCTCGAAAATCGCCCATTTGTTTACCTCCCCGCCGGATAGTCGAACCGAGAAGAAATGTAGCCCGTAAAATCCGCTCTGCTCATCTCTGAATCATGCCTCCACTTACGGCGCTCCCGAAAAATAAACTCCCTTCTCCAAACAAACCGCTCGTATAATTGCAAAGTTCGCAGTCCGAGCTCCCCCCGTAAAAATTCGACCGGTCGTATCAAAAAGAAGAGGAACGGGGTCCTAGTAAAACTGCTGAAAATAGAAAGAGCCGAGAGTCGAGCGTTTGGAGCCCGGTGCACGTAATACTCCTTTGAGGAGCGGAATCGAACTCGGGTTGAGGGAGCGACGACTCCGCTGTCTTTTAATAAAACGCGCGCTTGCACGCGAGAGCAGCTCGCTCTTCTTTCCCCCGCAGCTTTGCAGAGTTATTTTATTTCCTCGGGGCCTTCGTAGTAATAGAGTCGGCCGAGCCGCCGTTTTTCTTCGACGTGTCATTTGCGTGCTGCTTCGAGGGATCAAAGTGCCGGAGGGAGGAGTTACGTGTTCGCAGCCGACGGATCGTTAACTTCTGCACCGACGCTGATTTTTTTTTTTATAGCGGAGAGAGCTCTTTATATTCGCCGCTAAACCAGTCGAGTTTGGCGATTGATTGTTTGGCCAAAGTTATATGTAAGCGGCTAAAATTAAAAATGTTCCGCAAGTGTACGGTGCGTGCTCGTTCGTAAAAAGTTAGGGGATATTTATAGGATGCTATCCGCGTAAGAGAGATGAGTTACAGCGAGAGTTGCATTAAACTCTCGGCCGGCAGCGCAGTGCACTATAACTCAATTACATTTTTTTCTCGGTACGTTACTTTTCGCACTCCTTTATTAAGTTTGCAACTAAAGATTTCTCCGGCAAGTTTCACTTTTTACCGGGAGATAAAGATGATAATTTCGTACGATGAGTTGAGGCTCGTTGTTTACGTAGATTAGAAGTGCCCTAATGCAACAAAACAAAAAAGCCTTTCCTCCTCACGCATTAATCCGAGAGCAAACAATATGATACAATTCCCAATTAAAGCAGCGGGAATCAAGTCTGGCCGGAGGCGCGCGAAGAAAAACAAGCATAACTCCAGATTAAAAACTTCTTCGCTCGCTAGCATCCATCCTAACCAGAACGAATGGCTTTATGCCGCAGGATAGGAAAAACGCGGCGGACTTCCGGCGAAGAAGCAACGTCGCGTCGTCTTCCGTAATTAGCGCCGCGACGAGCTGCAATCCCAGAATTGCGGCGGCGGCAAGAAACATCAGCGGAGAAAGAGACGAATAGGCTTCCTTCCGGCTTCGCGGCACCCCATAAACTCCGGGGATCTTTACGGCCTGTGGCCGATAGCTAATTAGGTCAACCTCGATTGTCTTGGGCCCTGCTTCTTCCGCACGTTTCGGCTTTTCATTTCGGATCCGAGCCCCGGAGTGTATCACCGCCGAGGTGCTTCTTTTGTTTACGACCTGGAATGCCTCGACTCGGCTAATTTTACGTGCATTGATCAGGGTAAGCAGAAATTGATTCGTGGCATTTTTTCTAACGTGATTTCATATTTATTCCTGAATAAGTAAATATTGTAATTTACCGGAGTAGAAGTACAACTGTTGACAAAACACTCAGCGTTAACCGAAAAATTTATTTGGTCTGTACAACTATTCGCTTCGTGTACAGAGCGTCACGTGAACACGAAGCCGAGAGTTTTAAATTTACAACCTGCAAATTCTAAAACCATAAACACCAGCAGCAGCAGCAGCGGCAGCGGCAGCAGCAAAACTAGGCCGCTGAAAAATGGCATTAAACTTTCTCGCGGAATTTTTCCACGACTCGCAAAGAAGAGCCGTCGCGCGAAACAAAGAGTCATCGGTCAAGTACTCGGGCGGGAAGACGGGCGACTTGAAAAGTGTGCAGGCACACACCTCCGGCGGTACCCGACGCGACGAGGTCGCAAATTGCATCGGAATAAAAAAAAAAGGGGCCCGGGCTAACGGACTCTCTCTCTCTCTCTCTCTCTCGGTGCTTTGTTAATCGAATCGATCGTGCCGCAGAGCGACGCCAGTCCGAATTTCCCCCGGGGGCTTCGGGCACTCAGGCGGGATCAAAACGTCCCAAAGCGTAATGCGACGCGTTACTGGGCTGTTTGCCGTTTCTTTTTTTTACGATCTGGAGGGGATTCGTTAGCGACGAATCAATTGGCCTCGATAAAGCAAAGTCTTTAAATCGTAAACTCGACTGCCCGGGTTTTATGAGTCAGTGAATTGGAGATTCAGGGTGACGCTGATTCTTATTACTGGAAGGGCTTTGTCAGTGGTTATTTGTGGTGAACAGAAAATTAAGTAGAACTTTGAGAAATGTAAATGGTTGGAAGGAAGCGGTTGTTCTTTGCAGCAAATAAATTCAGAAATACTGAAAATTGTTGCTTTTGTAATTGTTTTTATTATTCCTCTGATAACAAAATTTTGCATAAATGAATTTAACATTTCAGCTTGAACTTGCAGTATTCAATATTCTTAAACAAAAGCAATTTCGTTATGAAGAAAACTTTAATAACTCAGACTAAAAACAGCCAAGTTATTTGTTTTCACTTTGGCGGAGCTTCATAAAATTCTTATCTTCTTATTAAATCAATTGCTATGTACAGTGCGGGTAATATTAGTCAGGGCTTACAGTTTCTGCAGCCGGAAGCCACTTTCATTGAAACCAGTGGCCCACTAAGAAAATTTGGTAATTGCAGCATTAACTGCGGAGAATTCATCAGGGAGGCAGAAAAAGGGGGAATCGGCAAAGTCACTAAAATATACCGGGCCGATCTCTTTCTCTCTCTCTCTCTTTCTCGGGTTATGTATACTCGAGATGCTTTCAATTAAAAGCCGACAAACTCGAGAGACATTTGAATAACAAGGAGAGAGACGGAAGCTCGCTATCTCTCCTCTTTCTTCCGCGCGACGGCGGCGACGGCTGTATCAAGATTGAAGGAGATGTTTGCTACTCGAGATCCCATTTTTTGCCCTTATAATTACATTCCTTTTCAGCCTTGAGTTACGTCTCTATGAATTCAAAAGCTGAAATGCAAAACTTCAAAGCAGGTTCTTGTAATTAAAAAGAAAAAAATCTTACCCAACGAATTACAAAACTTCATTGAAGTATCGAAATCAGGTCACATTTTTTTAAATTACTCGGTAAACGAGTTGAAAATATCATTTATCTTAACAACGACGGAACAACGATTATACGTTTACTAATAATTTAAAGTTTATAACGTCTGATAATAAAGCACGCAAAACACCGGCTGTTACATTACTATATACTGCGACTATACAATTAAGCGGGAATCTCGACTCATCAAAGCTTCGCGAAACCATCCGTATAGGGTACCACGGCGCGACAAAGATGCGGCAGAGGTGACGATACGGAAGAAGATTAAAGGAAGCGCCTCGAGGAAAAAAAAGCGCGGTGGCGGCCAAAGGAGCACGCCGACAACAAAGCCTCCGGCCGCGGAAAAAGCCGGCTAAATTAAAGGCTCGAAATGTTAACGAGACTCCTGCAGAGCCGCCGGGACTTGCCAGAGCGGAAACACTCGCGAAACTTCGTGCGCTGGTCAGAGTTCGAGGCCAACGACGCGCAACTTGCCCGCCGCGTTACATTCTCGCCCGACCGCTTTATATTGTATAACTAAGCTCCTCTGCTCTTAGATGAGTATCAATATTTACGGCGTTATTACGGAGCTGGATTCTAATGCTTTCTTTGAGCTTCCACGGTGTGAATTGCGGAAGGAGGAAAACTCTGTTTGGAGGAAGGTTTTTAAATGTGTCGGGTTTGCGTTGGAACAAGAGTTTTAATTAAAGTTTTTAGCTTGTTTTTTCCGTTGAAAACTTAATGTTTTTTACTGCGAAACGTTTTAATTATATTGAAAAATGAATATATTTTGTTGTTAATCCTGCAAATCAACTTAATTAATCCGTTTAAACGTATTACCGATACTTTCTCTTATTTTACTGTTTCTAATATAAAAAATGTATGCAAATGAGTCTTATTAAAGCAAAAAATCTCTGCAGCATTATATTATTTTTACGGAATACTCGAGTCTCTTATTATTAAGACTTTAAGGCAATTCATTATCCACATTATGATAGCGATTGAACATATACTTTTTACGGCCACTTCATAAAATAGTAATAAAAAATTTTCATAATGAATGAAAAAAGAGGTATAAAATATTCTAATGTTCCCGGGTCACTTAGCCGTCATTTGTTACCTTAGCCTTTTAATCTGCGACGGCCGTAAACTTAAAAAGCCGAGGACTCGGAATTTATATTCCATTTACGGCAGATCCTTCAGCATACGTTCACCTTAAGGGATACTGCTCTTCTTGAATAAAGTATCCTCATAACTCGCTTCATATGAAAAGGAAGGTCTATCGGTCATTCGGTACGATTTTAAATTTATGCAAAATCTTACTTGAGCTTTCTCGAGTCTATAATCCGCATATGATGTTTGCGTAATAAAACATTATTTACATCTTCATTTCCTGTAGTAAAAAACTTACCTCAAGGTTTTTAGCTTATACTTACATCTTTTATATTTTCAAATAGCTTAATGTTCATTTAAAATTTACCTAAATTTTTACTCCACTAATGGACTACTCTTAAATTACTCTCCCTTCATTAATCATCACCCAAATAAATTACTCTCCCTTCATTAATCATCCCGAGAAACAATTGCGATTAACTCAAAACGGTAAAAACTAATTCACGAAAAGCTGCAAAAAAAAAATCGAGAAACTCGGGTGAAAAAGCAATTTTTCGAATCGCTCGTCGGCCTGCAACCGCGCGCGAAATAACATCGTGCATTTGTGCTCGCAGCTCTCTCTCTCTCCACGCGCGGCTACTCTCGCACATCACCCGCCGGCAGCTTTTTCCGCGCAGGCTGACTGCCGTACGCGCGCGACGCCGGAACGAAGATGTATCGGGGGAAAAAGCGGGCAGGCCGCTCGTTTTGTATCAAACGTCATAGCACGCTCGCGACGAACGAGCGTGGCAACGGCGAAACGAGAGAGAGAGAGAGGGGCAGAGGGGGATCGTAAGTAGGACGGCTGTCGATAAATTCCCGATTCCGGAAATCCGAATAAATAGGAAATCGAGAGAGAGAGAGAGAGAGAGAGAGAGAGAGAGAGAGAGAGAGAGAGCCAATCGCGCTCTCTCTCTTTCCCGATGCTCCGTAATGGAGTCGAGACCCTCGCGGATCTGATTGTACTGTCACTTGAACGATGCTGGAGATTATTGTTTAATTATGCCGAGGGAGCTCTCACTCTCTCTGCCTGCGAGAGAGCAGCTTTGCAGTGCCGAGCCGAGTTTCGGATTCGATGCTTTATTGAGGGCGATTATTGTCATTTTCCTACGGCATCCTCTGAATATTCATCCGTCGCAGGATCCACTCGCCGAGAGTAATAAGCCCTTTGAATTATACTTTCTTAATTAGATCGCAAGATCGCGGACTCGGAATTTGATCCGTATTAATTTCAACGTTACTTAGCCGGAACCCGACAGGAACAAGCAAGCAAGGCTGCTTATCAAAAAGGCTCGTCGGGACAATAGGCTCGGACGGACAGAAAATCTATAGTCCCCCGACTTACACACCTAGGCAAAAGGGCCTCTCGTATTAATCGCCCGTAAGGCGCGGCACACGAACTCGAAAGCTCCAAAGGCTCGAAAGCTCGAAAACAAAGAGAAGCACGGGCCTCTGTCTCGTGGCCCATGGAACAAAGGCGCTGCAGTCGCAGAGGGAGAAAGAGACTTTTGCAAAACGATTAAGCTCGGACGGAGGGCGAGAAAAAAGAGGCTGTTGTTGCAAAAAATCGGCTTTCAAGCCCGGCGCCGCAGATTGTTTTCCGGAGTCGCGCGCTTTGAAACGGGGGGGGGGGGGGGGGGGCGCCGGG
>JAWWEO010019236.1:0-15944 GCA_035582975.1 Ormyrus labotus | reverse complement strand
TGATCTCTTCGGAAGAGGCTCTTTATACAATTACGATTGAACTTCACTTAGGTAAGTTCGTTTAATCGACAAATTTTTGCATATACAAATTTTTAAATTTAGTATTTTTAAATTAAGAAAAAAATATTAGAAAATTCATCAATTTTTCTGAGTTTTTCTTAATTTAAAAATACTAAATTTAAAAATTTGTGTACGCAAAGAGCATCCACTCTATATGACATAAAAATCAAAGATTTTAAGCCCTGTCCCATGACAATTCATCTATCGGTTCATTTTGGAGTTTACGCCAAAACAAAAATTTTAAAAGTTAAATATCTCTGGACCAGATGGGTCTATGGAATTCTGTTCGAGCCCATTTGATCAAAATGAACTATAGTTTTAGTACATAAGAAGTAGAATTTATTATTAATTTATTTATTAATAAATGTATTTTTCAGGTTAATCTATCAAGAGAAGAAAATGGGTATCATAGCCTCTTAATATTCTTAGGTGTAATTTTTACCCAACTTTTAGTTGTAATTTTCATCTGTACAAAACATTCCAAGTATAAATAATGAATACAAGACATTTTAACAAGCTAGAATTTTTGTTCGCATTCATCTTAAGGTTGCACCTGTAATCGACCTAAATCACGTGATCTTTCTTATTAGCATGTTGTAGACGTCTATATTATTTCCTTCTCTAAAAGCCAGTCTAAGAAATCTACATTCATGAAGTTGAAACGACTGTAACAACTTTAAAAATCTAAATAACGTATAAACCTCAAACGTAACTATTCCTTTCTACGTTTAATTCCATTACAATTACCTCGAGCCTAACAAGCCCAACAAAAGTATAAGCTTTCCAAAAGCATTTCTCCCGAAATTCCGGCAGCTTACCTCGAAACCCCGAAAATCTGGCGATTCCGCAGGAATGAAAAAGGATCTCCCCGCAATCGCAGCAACAGCAATATATATACATGCGGGGCGAGTCGTCGCTAACAAAATTTTACGTCCTTCCGCGGGGCCGTAAAATATTTCGCTCCATCTCATTTATTTCGCCGGCACCCTCTCCGCCGGAGTAAAAAGGAGCGAGCGCGCAAGAATTCTCCTTTTTACGACGAGGTGTACGTATAAGACGGGCGGGGGATGGGGGGGGGGGGGGCACACACTGGACAGTAACCGTTATATTGCGCGAGGCGAAGAAAAAGCGCGGCTCGTTTCGCGCCAGAGAGAGAAAGAGATAGAGAGAGAGAGGAGGACTCGAGGGATGAGCGCGGAAATGTGCCCAGTAATTAAAGCGCAAAGTACGCTGCTTTCGCTGTTCCCTCGCTGGGACTAATTTTTTGTTTGGATGCGCGAGGTGCGATAAGTTCGCGCAGTTTTCGGATGATTTTAGACTGCGAATTTTTTGCTGTGCTTCTTTGGATATCCTTTGGGCGCATTCCTCTTTTTTGAATGACGTTTTTCTGGGGTCTCAAGGTTTAATTCTGCAATTAGTTCGAGAAGAGGCTGGAAGTATATGGTGGAACTTGGTAATGAATCATAAACAGGTGCGTGGAGAACCAAATGGCTCGTAAAACGTTTAAAGTTTGAATATTCTATAATTCTTAGAACTTATGGAAAATTGGAAATTTTGATGTTTTTATGTAAAATTTGAGAGTGCTAGACGCATTCTTTGAAAAAATAATATATTACTTTCAAATCACTAAACATAAAATGTTCTGTTTCAATTATTCTTGTTCAATGAAGTAAAATATCATCTTTTATATCGAATACAATTTTTTTTTATAATTTTTGCTTCTCAATAATATCCATCAAATTGAAGTTAAAATTAAAATTAAATATTATAAAAATGTTTATATATTAAAACTCCATACAGTACAATTTAAAGTGTGTGTCGAAACTCATAAATCACTGTTGAGGCTTATAATTAAAAATATGAGTAATTAAAATCTAAATGATAAAAAATGATACATTTTGTAAAACACGTGAATTAAAGAAAATTCTTTATCAGTATTTTAGTTTTTAATGTGTTCTTTTTAAATTTAAATATCGGTCGTAAGCTTGTACAAGAATAATTATATCCTTCGCTAATTTTCAATCGATTTAATGCAATGTAATTACTTCACTTCGTTATACTATCCTTCAGCTAAGCAATTTAATGTAATCTGTAAAAAAAAGTTAAAATAATTGAATATAACTTTCATTCTAATTATAAGTTTTATATTGATTATTGTAAAGCGAGGTTCCCTACTTAATGTATGAATATAACTTTAGAAATAGCGATTAATGTTTATAAAGAATATCAATTATTAAAAACTAGTGATAGGTTTAGTAAAAGTGCTTATTACTCTACAAAATATTAACTATTCGTTGACTCGTAACTTCTCATTTTTGCGATAATAAAAAATATGTAGTTCGTTCCGCAATAAATTCGTGAACTATAAACATCCACTTGCAAGTAATTGACACTTTATGATATGATAAAACTGTTGACATAAAAACTTTGTGGAATGAATCCCTGACTTTTTCAAGGAGAATAAAAATGTCATTAGAATATAAAACAACAAAACTTGATTGTAAATACTTTCTCCCCACACTTTCGAATCCAAGGAAAAAAAAACTAAATCTTATCCAGACTGCAGCAAGCACCTGAGACTACGCGGTCACTAAAGGGCAAAGTTACCCGCGGCTCCTTTCGTCCCTCGGCCAAGTCCGCGATGCAGCATTCGAATGACTCGATAATTTTTCAGGCGGGTAACCGCGCGGTACTCTCACATACGCTCCGCTCTCACTCGGATCCCATTGTTTCCCGGCGAGTAAATCGAGCTCGGGGGAAGAGTTTTCCGGCTGCGAAGTGCCAAGCACTTCGCGGAATGACCATTTTTACGAGCCCCGGTAATTCTTGCGCTCTCTGACCGGCGTCTCACTCCGACTAACCTATTTGCGGTGTCGCTGCGGAGCGTCACTCGAGGCAGGCCATCTGGCGGCGCGAGTCTCCCGAGCGACGGCCGCAAAAAAAAGAGGTAAGTAAGATTGAGCCGTCGACGTCGTAAGAACCGATGGATTAGGCAAGCAATTTGCGAGGGAGTTATTCCCCAGGCGAGCTCGTCCGCGTTTAATTGGGAAAGGATTAATGAAGTGGCTGTTCGAGGTCTGTTTCCGCTATTTCATTCGAGCAACCGTAAATTTGAAAGCTACCGAACGTTCCGATTGTTTATTTGCTGCTCAGACGTTCGAATGACTTTAAACTTTCAACTAACCCGTTGCCTTATAAGTAATTATTCAGTCGACAGAATTCATCTGTGGAAGGAAAGTTTACAAAAATATTTGTTAACGATTCGAACCCGAAGTCTTTAAAGAAAGAAAAAAAGAAATTCCACAAAGAGCTTTTCTAAACTAGGCATCTTTCAATGAAAATCATACAAAGAGTAAAAATAAAATGTATTTCGTTTCTGAAATTAATCTCCGACAAGATTGTATACATCGCACCTTACGAAGAACAAAAATGAAACTGACAAGTTCGCAGTACCACATAAAACTCGGCCGGCTTGTAACCCCTGTCGCCCCGTCAAAATCCGAGGCCCGCCAAATCCGAAGGTCAAAGCAATCAACTCCCGTCATCGCCGACAGCCGTATCCACCTAGTCGAAAAATCCTCCCGTGAAAAGAAAAAAAAGCAGAAAAAAAATCGGGCCGCTTATCCGCCAGGCATGATCGGCGCTCGGCACGCGAGCCCATATCCTCCTGTAATTGAATAGAGCCTCACGCGAGGGACGCTCGCGCGTCAAATCTCGTATAGCCCGTATCCATATTCACGCGCGTCGAACGGGCCTTACGACACGCGAGAGAGAGAGAAAGAGGAAAAGCGAGCCGATGCCTTGCGTGACGTTACGGAGCGTATGTATACGTGTAACGGAGGAGGAGCATACCGCCGCGCTTTGTGTCACGTGAGATTACCGTTAAGCGCCGCTCGCGGGTGCGACATACTCGCCGACGCGGAAAACGCGACGCCCGGATACCCCGATGACCGATACTGCTGTTACCGCTCTCTTTTTTTTTTTTAGGCGTAACGAGGCGGTCTCGCGGGGGATGGATGTCTTTCTTCGGAGGGGCTGGTTCGACAGCTCGTTATTGCTGAAAAATGTTTGCTGTTTCGGAGGGGTAATGAAGGGAGTCGGGGAGAAACGTTTTAGGTCTACTGGGAATAACTCGACTGTCAGTTTTTGCTGGAAGGTGTACGCTGAGTAAGGTATTTGTTTTGCTGAGCTTTGAACGACATGTTACGTGCTGTCGTATAAATTTAAATTAGTGTGATGTGTAATTATACAGTTTTATAATTCATTAATCGTATAAAATCAACAGAAACGTGAAAAGGTGTTGAAATTATTTATTACCCTTCATCATATTTTCAATAATATTTCTTTACATTAACCGCCACTTTTATTGACAGGCTGATGCCAACTAATTAGTCCACTTTGCGCAACTTATCAACGTTAAATAAATAATAACTCGTAGACTTACCATTCGCAAAATAACCCGAAATTTCACTCCTCAATTATCATCAATAAGCCAAATCATAGTTCACTTCCTCCCGCGCGCATTGTCCGGCCAGATAAATTGGCACTCCCTGGATTTAATTACGCGACTCCGACAATGCAAACAAGCTCGCCTCCGTCCCGCGGCAGCGACATCTGCGCGTCAGCCCGCGGAGAAAACAATTTTCACCCCCTAATTAAATTTCCCGAGGCGCAAAAATCCCCCTTCCGGCGCGCGTATAACCCTTCGGTTTTAGTGGCCACTAAAATCCTCTCGCCGTAATATCGCAGCTACGACGATCAAGCGCAACGGCCCTTTTTTCAATATAAACTCTCTCTCTCTCCTCCTCCGCGCGATGCTCAGCCGCGCATCGCCCGGCAATGATCGCGTTAAGATCATCCGCGCGATAAAAGAAAAAAAGCTCCCGCCGCCGAGCGAAAAGTAGTTCAGCCTGCACGTGTCGCGGGGGATTGCGTGCGAGTATGTAAGGCTGAGCGATTAGCAGCCGGAATTAAAGCGACCGCCTTTTCTTGGGCGCTCGCGAAGCTTTGATCTTGACGGCGTGAGGGTGCTGGATTTGCGGACTCGAGGGGAAGATCATTTGTAGATTCTAGTTTTGACGGGCTGTTTTGTTGGATTACGGATGAATTATCAGTCGGTAAATTGCGGTTAAAGGAGATTTAAAAAAATATGTAGTGTAATGTGCGTGGCGGTAATAAACTTGGACAAGATTTATTTTGAAAAAAATTTGTCAGATAATTATTCACTTTACATTAACATTATTACAATGCTTCTAGATTATATCCACGCATAACTTTAGTCAGAGTTTCATAATATATGCAAAAATTTTAAATTTACATATGCTATTTTTTACAAGATGGAGATACGTAAATTATCTACAGATTTCCAGGGGGTCATTTGCCTCTCCTGTGCATAAAAAATTCTGATATTACTAAAATTTTCTTCTATATTTACTTTTTACAGCTAGTTAACTTGGTTTTTATTATACTTCTAAAATCTCCATTATATTATATAAAAAGAAAAATATTTAGTAGAACATTGATGCAGGAAAATGTGCAAGAAAAGATGAAAGGTAGACGTATCAAACATGTCAGTTTCACTTTACGGTCATGAAATACTCGTTAAAAGACATTAAAATAAAATAAAAGTTAAAAAGCACAATTAATTTATAAAAGCTACTTTACAATTTTCATTTTATGTCATAATGCGAGATAAAATTCATATAAAATTCATTTAACTTCGTGATATTCACAATATGATATTATAAATTTATTATTTAGCAATAAATTTATTTCGAATTTCATTACCTAACGAATATTAAGCAGGTCATAAATAATTCAGAAAATTTTTCAAAACCACCTCAAAAGACCTGGCACCCTCATCAATATCGATTAAACCACTCAGCGCCAAACCCCACCGCCTCTCCTCCAGAACAGCAGCCACCTGCAAAATTTTTAAGACCGCTCTGGGCTATATCCGATAATGAACAATCGTCTGCGAAATCCCATCTCCTCACCGCCAGCGCTTATCACCCGTTTCCCGATACGGCAACGCGCAAAGCGACGCACGAGAAAAAATCATAGCCGATCTCTCTCTGTTTATACGTTTGTCAGCGTTCGAGGCGGAAGTAGCATCTGGCGCGAGGATTACGCCGTCAAGTGGTCGTCGATTTATCAAGCGAGCGAAGCGCCGCTCGAGAAATGAGGAGGATTCGGTTACAAATGTCAGGGGGGAGAAGGAGGCCTCGAGTACGTGAGTGCGGAAGCTTTGTATTCGCGGGGAGGTACTAAAAAAGTCGACCGACGAGTTTGATTTCCCGCTGCTGCTGCTGCTGCTGCGCGCTTTGCGCGAGATTTCGCGGATGGCTTTAGCTTTCGAAATATTGCTTTGGCGCTCATCTCTTTTATTTTTTTGAATGGCGATGCTGGAGTAAGTCGTTAAAAATCAAAATTTTTTTGTTCTAAGTGCCAATAATAAAATTAATCTTTTTCTCCGTGAAAAATCTGTGATTTAAATTGCTGTTTCGGTATTTTTTTTTTTTTTTTTTTTTTCATTTGAACTAAATATTTTTTGTTTTTCTGTACAGGTGCAATAAAATATTTATTGATTACATAGTATTTATTTAGAAGAGCTCAAAACTCCGATATTTTTTTATAAATTAACCAATTTTATTATTTACCTTGAGGATTACTCTTTTAAAAAAAATTCCGTTTTTTCTTTTTTATTCCACGGACTAGAATAATAATATATTTAACTAGCAATAATAAACATTGAAACCAGTAATATTTACTTCCTCCATGCATTTAAAATGGAATATGTGAATTTGATACTTCAATTTCATACGATTCACTTACACACTTATGTAAACTTGCAAGGTTCTTCGTTTCGCCGTAACTGAGCATGATATAGAAATGTAAATGTAAATACTGAAATAAAAATGCTAGCATCCGTTTGAGTGCAAGTACATTTCGTAACATAGAAACTTTATACACTTGATCAAATGAATAAAGGCACTCGAAAATGAAAATTTTCAAACCTCGCCAAAGAGCAAAAATAACTTTCTTTGGAAAGCTACGTATAAACATTCATGAATATTTTACATGAAACGTAATGCTCTGAAATAATGAACTAACATGCGCAGAATTACATTGATACCTAACCGAAATCTTCACATCTGCGGATAAGCAAACGAAAAGATCTAAACTAAACTGAAAGCATACACGGAAAAACCACGTGACTCCCCGCTCAAAACAAGCAAAATTCCGAACTTCGCCTCTCAGCCTCCGGCACGCGTAATATCTTAGGCAAACGCGAACTGCTTCATGTTTCGGGCAAAGCTTGCTTACGAAAAAGAAGCGAAAAAAAAAACAGAAAAGGCAAGAGGTAAATAAAATGCAAACACCGCTTCCATCAATTCGCCAGCTGTCTTACACAATTTCAATGGGAAACTCGGTTATTGAATGATTGCTTTTCATCAAAAGGAGATTTTTAAACATAAGTATAGATTGTTTGCAGTTTGTAATTGGATCTCTTCTATTTAAAATGAGCTAAAATGTACTCTCTTTCTCTTCTAAAGGTAGCTTAAACGTTATTTAATAAAGTTTAACCATACTTTGTTTAACATAATGAATATATTGTACATTGAAATTACACATCCTTTTTTTTGTCTACGAATTCAGTAAAGATCGTTCGTTTATCATCTAACTAAATAACTATAATTCACGTCTTACAATCTGTCTCCAAAAGATTATCTTGACCGACAAAAAAATCCCGAGGACATAAACAGATTCATCCACAGACCGCATTCTAAACAAATTGGGACAGCCGGACTTTTATTACACGCCGACGAGGTGGACTACTGCGAGAGCCCCCTCGCAAGGCCAGAATTGCTCGTTTCCTCGAGCGAAATGACGAGTCATTTTTTACGCCCCGCTCGCTCGCTATTACCTCTCATTCATCTCGGCCGGTACCGTGATTTAGTTTGTTGGCGCTCTCTGGCTCTCGCTGCTCGACCTTTTTCAGTTCCTTTTGCGATACATTGTGCCGCCGAGACGCTGTTTGTCAACATTGGTATTCTTGTCTGGATGCGACGTACGTGGTCGCGGCAAATTTGGGGATCGCGTTTTTTTTTTTTTTTTTTGGAGGAATTGTTAAAGGCGCCGTTTTCTGAATGGAACTTGCTTTTCTATAGGATGTATTGAATTTCGTCGGAGGTGAGGATTTTTACACGAGAGAAAAATACAAGAAAAATTACTAACTTTTTTTGTAAAGCGGTAACAGACTTGCCGTAAGCCAAAAAGTTACTAGACTTTTTAGTAAAATTTGCCAAACTTTTTGTAAATTTTTGTAATTTTTCCTGAACTTTTTTCTCCGTGTATAAATTTTCCAGAGAACCCTGTAGTCGATCTTTTCTAATGTAATATGAACATTCTTTATATAAATTATGAGATTAATAATTGTCCACAATCATGATATTACCCTGGTAGATATGAAAAATACCTATAAAATAGGTATTTTTAATTCCTAGTTGACTAACTTTGATTTAACGCCTTTTTTCATGGTCGGCGGACTTTTAAACCAGTTTGACTAAATTTAAAGTTATTTATCGGTATTTACATGGTTGTTAAGATAAGTACCTTTCTTGCCTCAGATACTAAAAACTTGCTTGAAATTCTGGTTGTGAGTGAGAGAGATAGAAAGGAGGAAAGGAATTTGCGTTTTCTATAAAATTTTACCAAAGCAACATTATAATTATTTTGGAAAACTATCTAGAGCATTTAAAATATTTTGTATATTGTATTGCAAAACAGAGAACGAAAATGTAACTTGATTCGAATATCTGTAGGTTATTTTCAATTTATTAAAATGATGCGAAAATGATCCGAAAAAGCGTTGCATCAAAGTTAGTTAACTAGGAATTAAAAATACCTATTTTATACTTTCCTTTGGCTGAAAAATAAAAATTTTTTTAAAAAAAATTGGATAAGAAATAACACTTTGAAACAGGAGTTTGAAGTGCAAACTTTAAGTCTACTCTCTCTTTACAGCCAGAATAGTTTAAAAACAACAGCTGTTACTCTGAAGCTTGACAAAAAAAATACAAAATTATAAGACGAGGCAAATAATCTCTGTCTATCACTGTATTTTAGTTATTGTAATATACTTTAATAACATCTTCTTTGAAATAAGTTTTCCTAATTTTCTAATTCTTATTAACGACGTGTCCAAAGTCTATTGTTAAAACCTTTCATTTGATTGTTCATTTGAAACAATAGGAAAAAAAATGATTTCATAACTTTTTAAAGCATACAAGCGATAAAAAAAAACTGCCTTATCGGGCGGAAGCACTTTAGTTTTAACGTTTGAAACGCTTTGTCGCCACGCAAATCAGAAACGCCGCTGAATTCATGAATACAAAAACAAAAAGCCATCGCCTAATAATCTACACGCTTTCGCGCCGAAACACTTCCCCTTAAAAATCAGCCTATACACCCTTAGCCTAAGTAAGCCCCGAGAAAGCAGGCTCCCCTCCGAGGTAACGAAAGGCGCTCAGCCGCATCGTGAAAAATGAAAAACCGCGTCATCGCGCGCGACGTGACGCTTGTTTGCAAGGGCTCACGTAGTAGCCCCATTACCGCCCTTCGAATATTGCCGCGCAGCTTTTTCAAGGAGGAGGAGGTGTGTGGGGGGGGGGGCGGTGGGGTGATGCGGGCCGATTTTTCATCGGTGATTGAAGAGAACGAACCTCGATAAAAGTGTGTATCTGGAGCGGAAGCTTATTACGCTTCCGGGATATTTCAGAGCGCCAACGATTCGAGGAGGGAGAGAGAGAGAGTGTTTTTGGAGGATTTTCCTCCGGGCTGATTTTTTCAAATAAGTTCGACGAGTGCGGATGCGGGGTTATGAGATGAATGCGCTTTTGTGATGCCATCGGCGGCGGTTGTATTTGTGCGGGATGCGTGATTCGTTTGGTTGGGAGAGAAAATAATCATGCTATTGAGGAAAATTCCGCGTGTATGTATTTTTGTGGCAGTTTTTTGTGGTAGTCGTCATTTATGTTACAATCAAATTGTTGAGTTTTTAAATTGAAAAAAATAATAAAGTTTTAAGTTAATGAAAATTGATTAAAAAATTGAAAATTCAAGAATACTATAGTATATACATATTATTTGCAATTAAATACAGGAAAATAAAATAAAAATTACTTTGGAAATTCTCTAATTTCTTCATCGACTGTAATTAAAATACAGAATTGTAGATAATTAATTATAAAATAATTAATTTTAAAATAATAAATTTTCATTTCTAGGAAATTTAATAATTTAAAAATTTAATTATGTTCAATTCTACATTTCTAATTTCGTCATTTTAATTGAAAACAATAAAGTAATCATATTGTTATCATTAATAAAATGGCAATATATATTGTGCTTCAATGATTAACCATAAAATTTGGAATAACTCAAATAGCAGGAGTCAAAAAGCATATATTCACAAGGTCTTCACTAAAACTTCGTCCCAATTCCGGAAAAACTTGCCCATAATTAATCGGGTCGGAAAAACTTTTAAGCACAACAACGGCGCGATCGATCGTCCCGCAAAAACCATTTAACCTAAAAAATCCCTGGAGTTTATCCCCTCCTAAGCCCGTAAACCGAATAAAAGTAATCGACACATTTGCCTCAACTTTCCTCGTGGACCACACTTAGCTCGGGGAATCCCAGAAATACAAACAAAAACAGTTACCCGCCCGTACATTCTCTCCCCCCGCAGCGGTCCGGGGAAGAAAAATAAGCACTTTATCTCCCGCGGCCCCCGGAATCGCCGCGCGACCTTCGTTCTTCCCCTCCCTAATAAAAGAAGACAACTTCTTACGCGTGCGCGCGCACTTAGTCCCCGGCTTTTGTATGTATCATCGGTATAAGGAGCCTCCACTCGAGACGACGCCGAGTGACGAGCGCGCGCCTGGCATCGACGCCGGAATAAAGTGTGCCGAGGGTGCGAGATTGAAAAGAGTTGCGCGCCGCACACCCCTTTTGCTCTTCTCTCTCTCTCTCTCTCTCTCTCTCTCTCTCTCTCTCTCTCTCTCTTGGGGATGAAGTAGACGTAAAATTTTTAGGGCTTCTTCTTTTTATTAAAAGTTTCTCGGGCGGCCTCCTTCGGCTCGGGAACGAGAGCCTAGGAGAGATTTCGAGTTTAGACTCGCGCGTTGGGAGACGATGAGTGAGTAATGCGTAATGGGAGTGATGTTTTCGTATTTTAGCTGCCGGGTGAACGAGGAGAGAAATTTGTAGCTCGTTAAAAAAAAGTTACGTGATAAGTGAGTTTATTGACGTCGACGAGGCGGGGGAGAAACGTTTCCGATTCGTCGATATTTTTTCCGATATTCAATTTTGAGACTTGAAAGCGCCTTCTTGCTTGGAAGATCTTCGAAAAGTCTGAAGTTCAAAAGCGTGAATGATTAACTAACAAATTAAGTTAGATTTGCATGAGCTTTAAAAAATCCAATTTGAAAATAAAGAAAATACTAAACCTTTATTAATATAAAGATTTTATATGATTGGTTTGGGATTTAATTTAATTTTTATTTTTAATTATTGCGTTTCGTCGTTTATGCGTTTCGACTATATATGCATTATTATTTGACACGAGCAATATCTCATACTAAATTAAATATATACACAATCGTTTTAATTTTTAATTTATTTACTGTTAAATATTTGATTGATTACTTTCAATAAATATACATTACAGAGCATCATTTCGCATCAGTTTACGATGCGATTACGTGTTACACAAATAAAGAGTAATATTTATGCAACAATTTGTTATTTAATTAACGGAACTCAATATTAATCGAACGTTATTAATCCACCTCTGTCTTCAGAATAAAATAATATCCATTCCCCTGCAGCACCCAGAATTCAATAATTAAATCAATCAGAAAATCGCGCGAGCAAACACTACAGAAAAACATCTACAAACAGCTCCTCCTCAAGAAAGAAATGCAAACCTCGCAAAGCAAAGCCGCGGCGCATCCCCGCAGGCAGTAAATAACAGTCATTCGTTCTCCCGCAATCTGCGTGTCGGCCGAACGACACGAGGAGCGCTCCAGTTTCCCGTCCCTTTTATTATACCCGCCCTTTTCCTCCGTCTGCGCCCCGCCACAAAGACGCT
Source organism: Ormyrus labotus (assembly GCA_035582975.1). Lineage (NCBI taxonomy): Eukaryota > Metazoa > Arthropoda > Insecta > Hymenoptera > Ormyridae > Ormyrus > Ormyrus labotus. Next base: position 3,727 of record JAWWEO010019236.1, on the reverse strand, counting down.
CGGACACGAGGCGACGGATCCAATCTGAAGGGGGGCCGCCGCCGTCGTCGCTGCAAAAAAAAGTCATATCGTAACGCGCTCTGCAGCCGCAGGGGAAATAACTCGCGCGAGCTGCGCGACCTGCATGTTTCACGAGATGCATATACGGGAGAGAGCGGCGCCCGTTCTTGCGAGAGAGGCGCCTCTCCCGATTGATTCCGGTGCTCGGGCGCGAAAGCAGAGAGGGGCGCCGCGGCGCTGCTTTGATTTTGAATATTGCTCGGCGAGCCGAGGGAAGAGAGAGCCGCGCGCGAGTCGATTAGCGGCGGGAGGAATTGATTCGATCGCGAAACGGGTAGGCAAGGAGGTTGTTGTATAAGGAGGATGATCTCGAAAGAAGGCTTGTTCGAAAGGCGTCGTGAAAAGCAACTGCGTCGTGCGGATTTTATTTTAGGGGCCGCACCCTTGTCCCGGTAAAAATGGATAAATCATAAATTGTACCTTAATGACCTACGCGATGCTTTTCACGAGAGGCTTTTCGAACGAGCCTTCTTTCGTGAAAAAAATTTTTCTCATCCTTCGGGCGTAATCGCTCTTTGTAAAGTTCTTTTAGGAAATATGGAAATTTCGCGCTTGAAAATTCCGGCTGCGTTCGGGGGATTCGTTTGTATCAGAAATAATATCGGTAAGGGGTAATAAGGAAGTCGAGCATGCGGAATCAGTGATGGCATTTTGAAATTTTCGCATTTTATTGGAATATGTATTTTCATTCGTATTTTCGTTGTTTTCGGATTGCCGGGCATTTCAATACCGAGAATGTGTCCATTAAATAATGACGCTAATTAAATTTGAACATTGCATATTTTGCGGGGAATAATTTAATTAAGCCCAGCAATTTCATTAATTTCGCGATCAGAACTCGAGTAATTTGTATTTTTTTATATCCAACTAAAGATTGCGCTATATGCAAATGAAACTCCCCGCAGAACTAAAAGTTCCCTGAATTAATAACGACGAAAGTAAAGGAGAAAAAAATTAAGCTACCCCAGGAGCGTTTAAAGTTCGCTTTCGCCGAATACTTTTTGACAACGTCTTCTCCGAGGAGGAAACGATGGAAAAATTTCGACGGAGTCTTTGATTTAAAGGCTTCAAGCAGATATACAGCTGCTTCAAAGCCCAAGCCGATTCCGATTCGTAGCTTTCCACCTGAATTTTTCAAGCCGAGAAGTGACGAAGAAAACTATAAGTTCCAAAGCTCCCCGCGGGACTTCGTTATACGCCGAGTCAAACTCTGTCGTATAGTACAATAAAGAGGTTACAAAAATCCTGGCGATTCTCGAAAGTTATACCAATGCTGAAAATCAACTGGCCCCGTTGCAGAAACGGCGATTAAGGCTGAATTAAGCCCACGAGCCAATGGTACTCGAAAACTATTGAAAGCTCTCTCGAGTACATTCGAAACACAAAGCTCATTGTTTCCGGCCGGCCGTCAACAGAGGCTCTCTCCTTTCTCGCGTTAAAATATCCGTGGCTCTTTCACGGAGACGATTTAAATAGGGCGATAATACGAGCGACCGCGAGCGGACAATTAGCTGAAAAGGCTCGTGCCTGATCCGACGTTGAGCCAACATCGGAGCAATGCTGGCGCTACGCGGAGCACCAAGTAAGAGAGAGAGACAGAGGGAGAGAGAGAGAGGAAGAGGACCAAGACAGATCCTCGAGGCCAATTAGGAGAACTGGGGCGGTACGGCTATAAAACAAGCCTCGTTAAGCAAAAATATTAAGTTTTATCTGAATTGGACGAGCGCCAGCATTTGAATGCATATCAGGCTTCTCTCTCTCTCTCTCTCCCTCTCGCTTGTTCTTTCTTTTTCTTTTTCTCACTTGCTCTCTCTCTTCTCGAAAGTTCGCAGCGATATGAAGCCCTTCTCTCTCTCGCTCCTTTCCTTTGTTTTGTCTCTTTTCTTTGTCCGTGCGCTTTTTCCCCTCTCTCGCTTTTCTTATATTTTTAAGCGAGAAAAATTACAAGGATTGCGATCGGGAAATGCGAATCGAGCAAAAGCGGCGCCATTGTAATTTTTTACACGCTTGACGCTTTGACAGGAGGTATAAAAACACTTGGGAAGTTTGACACTTTGACGTGGCAATAAAGGCGTGATTTAATTTAAAGCTTCGAGGAGTGAATCTTTGCATTTTAAGCATTTATTCCAAAATAAAGAACGGTTCATTGCACCGTTTGACGCTGCTTCCCTATTTTGACGTTGTAAATAATCAATTGCCTGAATCAGGCCAAATTTGGTAAACTACATAATGAATTTCTTGTTTAAATCTGACTGTTACATATGTATTATATGACGATGGTACTTTACAACTTTGCCTTTCCCCTCAGTTACCGAAATTCCCTCAAGTGTAAATAATGACATATTTGCATAAAATATGCATAATATACGACACCAACATTATACTAAATTATTTAAATAAACTAACCCAAGTGCAGCTCCGTAACGAGCATTTCCACGCTACATATTTAATTAAAAAAAAAAAAACCAGCGATACTTCCCTCCCCCCCCCCCCCAAAAAAAGTGAGAAACTTAAAGCAAGCTTTCATGACTTATCGTCAGTTGCATCACGGCGAACTTTCAACTCACCCACCGGCCCACAAAAAACTTGGCTCTCCGCTTTTCGAGCTTCCATCATAGAATTACGAAAGCCATTACCGGCAGCTCGCAATTAAAGGCCAAATCGCATTTTCGGCCACAATCGGCACATCTCCAGTCCGTTAATGCACTCCGGCGAGAGCTCCTCCCGCGAAAAAGTTGCCGCGCGCGGCGTCCATAACGAAGTTGGCAAATCTCTCGCGGCGGAGGACGCGATTGTGTAGGCGGAAGAGGAGCCTCTCCCTCCGGCGAATTATCGGCGATATATAGGCCCCCGCCAGTCGATATCGTTACACGCTCGAGCTTTAAATTTGCGAATCTTCCAAGGCGGTATCTCTCTCTCTCGGGTTCTCTTTTTCGCGGGATAACGCCGAGGCTTCGTCCCGGTTATTGCTTGCGTTTCGCTTTATTTATCGCGCCGAATGGGGGTAGAATTATTGCCATCGGATTCAGTGCATGCGCTGCTTTTTCGAGAGACACGTTAAGGTCGGACGCGCTCCGGACGTAGCAGTGCCTGCTTACAAGGAATTTTGCTTTTTTTTCAGAGTTTCGCTTGGTAAGTTTCGTACAATATTTTACGAGAAAAATGCGATGAAAAATATGAATTATTTTAGTGTGCTTTTTTTATTTAGTCATTCTTTATATTTAACTAAAATAGGATGATGGCAAAGGTTGATAGATGATGATTTGGTTTCAATTAAGATATTCTGTTATATTCATAAATTTGAGTCATGGACATTTCTCCCAAATCATGAAATTCCCACCAATCAGGAATGAGAATTTCAAATTGCTCCCACCAATCACAAAGGTGAGGATCAATTGTTTAAGAACATCTTGATACATTATTTAAGTAAGTTCTTAAGCAATTGCTTAAGAAATTTCTTGAGCAATTACTTAAGAAATTATTTGAGAAATTATGTAAGAAATTACTTAAGTAATTACTTGAGTAATTACTTGAATAATTACTTGAGTAATTACTTAAGTAATTGCTTAAGTAATTATTTAAGTAATTATTCAAGTAATTACTCAAGTAATTACTCAAGTATCAGCTTAAGACATATTATAAAATATAATTAAGGATCGAGGGTTTT
>JAWWEO010019235.1:0-16007 GCA_035582975.1 Ormyrus labotus | reverse complement strand
AGGACGAAAATACAACCTTCCCGATTCGGAGCCGGGAGGGAAAGTAGTACTTTCGGCCCGCTAGGCAAAAAAAGAATTTTTGAAGCATTTGGCTTTAGATGATAAAAAATGTAAGTGGGGAGTTTGAATTCGTAAATTTGACCTTCATTCGATCTTGCCGTAACCTTGATTCTCATACCATTTTCGACGTAAAATATCTCTTTTTTCGAATCCGGGGTCAAAAATAGGTATTTCCTTTTAAAAAAATAACTTTGACATTTAAATAACCTTGAAAATCGACTTCAAGGTCAAGGTCATTAGCACTATTAGGTCGTCTCCTCTGTCCCCTTCAACTTTTGTCTGAACCATTTTTCTATATCCTACTTAGATTCTGAGAAATTCACGTGGGACGATTAAAATGGCCCACCACGTATATTACACGGTACGACCGATGTCGTAAGGTTTCAAATATCACACAATAATAAAAGCAGACGTGTATGGATTGTTCGACAGTAAGCACACGTGCCCTTTATCTATTTACATGAAGTGTGCAAAGGTCTTTGACGTAGATGTTTTACGATTAAAATGAAAACATTTTCATTGTGCACTTTTTAACCTTGACGCCGTATGCTATAAATGAATTACGCGAGTTTTTTTAACTTTTACAGTGGTCATCTGAACCTATATACTAAAGGATATAAGTGTGCTTTGAAATTAAAAAAAAAATTGTTTTTCGTAATATCAAAAGTTGTAAGGATATCCCCCTATGTCTGTATAAATATTGGGCAAGATAAAATTTACTCGAAATTAGAGTAAAACTTTCTCAATTTGAGTAAATATTATTCTAAAAGAGGCTAAATTTTATCCAGAAAATCGGATTGTCTTGCGATTAGCCTGATTTAGGGGGTAATTTTTAAGCGAAAATTCTTTCCATGTAGATTTATCATTGAATCTTTGATAAAATCTATGAAATTCGACGAGAAATCTGCAAACAAGTGAATAAAACTTTACCAGTTTCGAAAATACCCTAGTTTTTACATTGGTAACTCCCCCTGATATTGAACAAGGAAGAAAATGAAACCTTCCAAATTAAAATTGAACGAAAAACAAAAAACGTTCCCATGTTTTGAACAATTATTTGTTTAATGAACTATATCTGCATTTGTTGAATGATATTTACAGCTTTTAAATTTTTACTCGATTCGTAGGGAACACCTCTTTAACATACATATATTACCAATCAGACTATTAAACCTTAAATAGTTGAAATATAAAATTAACAAATATTGTCTATATTTCGTGCAAGACTCTCCTTAACTGAATACTATGAACCGTATAAAAATAAAATTCTATAAAAATAGCATGTCTTCGGTTTTCAAAACAGAAATTTTGAGGCTTTCTTAAAACTCACTTCAAATAGTGCCAAAGTTTTCATTTTTATCGATTTCATATCGATGTAATAACTTCAAAAACGAAAAAGTGTTTTTTATAAAATATTATTAACTACTAATGTATTTTTTTAAAAAAGAAATTCTAGTTTTAGAAACACTCCATTTGTTAAAAGTATTCTATAAAAACCTTTTTTATGAATTAGGAATTTAGTGAATCGATAGTAAATACTTAAAAACGTATAAAATGAGCCTAATTGAGTTTAAAATAAGTAAAAATTAAAACTTTCAAGTGAGGCACTATTTAAAGTGAGTTTTAAGAAAGCCTCAAAATTTCTGATTTGAAAACCGAGAAGACTTAGACTATTTTTATCTAATTTCAGTTTTATGCAAAACCACTTTTATACTTTAGTTGACGCATACCAACTAGTTTCATTTTTAATGATCAGATACAACCATGTACGTATGATTATAATAATAATAATAACGGAACATCTTTCAGACTCTGTTCACGTTGTCTCGGCGACGATGTCCGGGTGTCAGATGCCGATAATGATCGTGCAGTACGCTAGAACATTTGCATGCTGAGGTCCAAACACGCTGTCGATGACCTTGATAATCTGGATACTGCAATTGACTTTTGGTCACAAAGATCGCCAAAGGCTTTCTACGATGAAAAGCCTCGTATCCCCTTGACCTTTGATACTGTCAAGTTGATAGAAACTTGTGATCATGTGAGCAAGTATTGCTCTAGGATGGGGGGAGGGATTTGAGTTCCTCCGCTGATGCTGATGACTCTCGACGACGTTGCTGAAGTTGAATTACTCTCGACGAGTTGGAGCTATCAATGTTGGACACAGTCAGACTAGCTGATGTCATACATAAATACCGGGCACCGAGACACCTAACCCGTCTGAGTACAACTGGCTAATTAAGGCCGGAATAAAACTAGAATGTAAATACATGTGCCGACAACATTTTTTCCCGATTACGACTTCCGTTTCCCTTAATCTTTAAATTTACCCAGGCAAACTGGCTGCCATGATAGGCTTCAGCCTATCCGAAGGAAAGAGGAAACGTTACAAGTTTTATTGGAGATTTCACCACTTTTTAAGAGATAATTTTTATAATGAATGTTTACAAAATTAAGATTGAATATATTTCTACCAGCTAATTTATTTTTTTTTAACGGAGTGCGCGAAACTCGCTTTTTCGCGTTTGTTTTGCGTGTGCGAACTAGCTGTTTCTCGCAGGCAAAACAAGCACGAAAATGCGAATTTCGCGCACTCCATTAAAAAAAAATAAAGTTCGATACTACACCCGTGCGGGAATCACCCACTTCGCACATTTGTATCGACATGTACTATACTTTCGTGTAAATATTAATACTTTATTACTTTCTTTTATCCAATTGATTGATGAATTGGTCAAATTCAAAAGTTGCTCTATATTCTGATTTCATTCAATTAACAATATTATTAGTAAGTTCGTATGCAAAAATTATTTTTATTTACAAGAATAATATAAAAATTATTTATATTTTGTGACAGTACAGTTGGCCCGGGCCAAACTACCTGTCACTGAGGCTCGTTAGTTTAATTACTGGATCCTGGAGAGTCCCATCCAGGACCCAGACCTTGCCCACCCGGAGCACACACCAACCCGAGTCGAAAAGATTAACATTTAAAAGGGGGGAATGTAGTTGTACTATCCGGTGGGGAGTTACCTGCAAGAAGAACCAGTATTATAGAAGTCGAATGAGAAACGAACACTATCACTAAGTGAAATAGAGAGAGAGTAATAGAAAATAGATTGCGTAGACTTACCCTTTCAAAGGCTATGGTACAGCTCCTGGTGATGATCCTCGCATCTCCTTTTCTATATGCAGTAACTCCAGGCGCATAGAAATTCTGCGCTGACCCTGTAGTTTTCACCTTTCCTGGAGAAGAAAGGGCTCGAACATCAGCCAAAAACATCTGGAAACATTGAAGAATTAGTATGCTACTTAGCTTGATAGAAAAGAGTACCTTACTTTGTCATATTAAAAGTAGGCCTCTGACAATACAGATAAACATAGGAAAGAGGTTAGGATAACATGCAGAGGAAACTACGTCTAACAATAATTCTACCGGTGTGCAATTGCACCTACGAATAAGGACTAGAATAGGAGGCTTACAGAAAAGTACTTACCTAATCACAGCAATTGAAGAGCTGAAAATAACTCCCTGCGACCTGGATGTCTGCAGCTGTCTCTCTCCATCCCAGTCCTCTCACTGCTTGGCTACAGCACCTGCAACTAAAAGGAGAGGAGAGCAACGCTCTCATTAGAGAAATATAAAGAAGATCGGAACAGCTACTACAAAAAGGCTTACCGGGATTTCGGTGACTACAGCAATTCTCACAAGGCGATGACAACTCGAACCGCGCGCGGCAAGGCTACAATCCTCGGCTCGACTCGCCGTACTACGCGAGTCGCGGCGAGGCAAACTGCGCAGGCGCGAAGATAGACGAAGGAGGATGCGATCGGAAGCTCGCGCTCGCATCGCCTCTCGTCCAGGATCTTTGTGAGTGCGCGGACGCACAGTTATTGCAAAGTTTATCGATCCGGATTATTACAGCCACGTGGCTAGAGTTCAATTAGTTTTCTTGGGGAAATACAACAGATTATGTAAGTAGTATTGCGAGGACGCAATCACTTGAATTGTATTTAAAAGTTCTTCGAGCCAACGTAGTGGCTATTTTTTTTGTGTTACTCGTGCGCGCGGCCGTTGGTGTGCTCGCGCAGCGTGAGGTCTGGTTCTTGTGTGGTGTCGCGAAATAATCGCGGCTGACGCCCATCTTACAGTGTTTTCTTCATTTCTTGTTTTTGTGTGAATAAAGTTAAGAATCAAACCATTAACCGTTTTAAAATCAGTTCATTACGGCAAGTCACTCGCGCAGCGGTCGCCTGCCGTACCCCGCACTCTCCCAGCTACCCGGCGATCCCTTTTTCCTTGCCCTTACAGTTCCCTTTACAGCCCACCCTAAACATTCCCTCTTGTACAATCTGGCAGATCCCGCGAGATTGTTACAATTTTATTTATTATTAAGCAGAATGTCTTTGAAGGTATAAGATATTATAAATATTTGTTTAAATAAATAATATATTTGAATGTTTTATTGAAAGAATAAGATAATAGATCATACTTGCCTTTATTTTATACTTTCATAGAAAAAAACTTTTCGGTGGTGAATTTATGTTTCAAATAAATTTCTAAATGGTCTAGAGCCGAAGTAATCTTTCATGAAACTCAGGCAACGACAAATTTTCATACATGTAATGAGAAATATACTCTCAGTTGTCACTCTGGTTAGTAGCCTACACACAGAATCCCCATTTGTAAAGACAACTTAGGTGTTTCATCCGGTACTACCAGCGTGGACTCCTCAGTAAGGCACTTACTGTGTACAGTAAGGAAGCTTATCCGTAAACACCAAACACGCAGATGTTCTTGCCTATATATTCTTGTAAACCTAGTTTCATTTGTGGAAAATTAGAACATGTGCGCGCTGAGTGTCCAAGGATAGGATTCCATTGCCTTACTGAGGAGTCCACGCTGGTATGTCTCGGATGAAACACCTAAGTTATCTTTACACAGGGGAGTCTGTGTCTAGGCCACCAACCAGAGTGACAAGTCAGAGAGTATTTCTCATAACATGTATGAAAATTTGCCGTTGGCTGATTTTCATGAAAGATTACTTCGGCTATAGACCGTTTTGATTAGTTATTTGGAACTTGACACGCGGTATCTGTATCATGTCATAATTCCAGTTACGGATTAAATTATTCAAATTTTTTTTATAGATATTCAAAATGTAAAACAGAGCTGTGCCAAGGGACGGCAAAGCTCGTCATCACTCGGAACGCCACCGAGTTCAAAATCCTGAAGGCTCACAGCATGATCTGTGAGCCTCAGGAAAACCTGCTGCTGAGGGTGCAATTCATGGAGGCCCTACAATCGGCCCTCCAGCGCAATTATTGGAACCTAAAGGAGCTCTACTCCACCACAGTGGCAATGTAAAATACATTATTTCTACACTGACAGAAATTCGGGATTAGGGAAATTAGGCCACCAATCAGAGTGACAAGTCAGAGTGTATTTCTCATAACATGTATAAAAATTTGTCGTTGGCTGATTTTCATGAAAGATTACTTCGGCTATTGACCGTTTTGATTAGTTATTTGGAACTTGACACGCGGTGTCTGTATCATGTCATAATTCCAGTTACGGATTAAATTATTCAAATTTTTTTTATAGATATTTAAAATGTAAAACAGAGCTGTGCTAAGGAACGGCAAAGCTCGTCAGAACTCGGGACGCCACCGAGTTCAAGATCCTGAAGGCTCACAGCATGATCTGTGAGCCTCAGGAAAACCTGCTGCTAACGGTTCAATTCTTGGAGGCCCTACAATCGGCCCTCCAGCGAAATTATTGGAACTTGAAAGAGCTCTACTCCACCACAGTGGCAATGTAAAATACATTATTTCTACACTGACAGAAATTCGGGATTGCAGATTCTTATTTATATTGTCATCCTGGTAGAAATGGAAAACATTTCTTACCTAGGAAATAAGTAGCAAAAGAAAAGATTAAGTAGGAACGAACCAACTTTTTTAGAATGTAATTTCCTAGCATAAAACTTTTTTTCACATGAACTAAAAATTTAATAGAATAAAAGCTTTCATCCATTTTTAAGGTGTTAAATAGCTAATCTAACTATCCCAAAAAAGTAAGGCCATGTAACCTCGTCACACTCAATGTCACACTGGAAGAAAATTTTACCGATTGTCGGTCTACATAAGAAAAACAAATTATATACTATATTTATATTTATTTTAATTTTATATAACTTTATTTACGTTTAATGTTTTATAATGAAACATAAAGAAAGATTTATGATTAAAGTTTTAAAAGCTGATAATTCTATTCTTAGCTACTAAAATCAAATTGTTTGGCATTTTAAAATTGGGAATTTAACCCCAACATTAAAATTATCGCAGTTCTCAAGCAAGCGAATGTTTTCGATTTTAAAAGTATATGTACTCTCTCTATTAAAAGACTTTAACACCTAAATTAGAGATTATTCCTCTTTTACCGTGACTCCACCACCTGACCCGGTCGGGCTGCGGGTATTGCAGGTGCCGCGCCTCGAGCGGCTCGCAATACTTGTGTACTCCAGGCAGCTAGTCTGACTGCGGGCGCGGCGCGCAACGGGTAGCCGCCTAGCGGTGGCGCTCAGGACCAGCTGCTCAGCTAGTTTGCTCGCGGGAATGAGCTATCCTTACACTTTCTTAATATTCGCATTTTATTAAATATTAATGATGTTTTGTTAAATTTTTTTTGTTTAGTATTTTTAAATTAAGAAAATTTCAGAAAATTTAGGAAATTTGTTAAAAATTACCAATATTTTTCAGTTTTTTTAATTTAAAAATATTAAACCAAAAAAATTTAACAAAAAATGTGCATCAGTCCAGAAAGACATCAAAAACAAAGATTTTAAGCCCTGTTACACATCTAAAAATTCAACGGCATTCTTTCAGGCTTTATGAAAACTAACGTAAAAAATATTAAATGCAAAACTTATTTTAGATATTTTAAAAACTGTTAATTTTTGTCATTATTTGAAAAATGCAGTTTCCTGTCATTTCCTAGTGATATATTCATATTCATATTGGGCACACCTTTGAAACTTCTTAATTTACTACTATAGAGCTATAAAATATTAGGAAACTTTTTTTTAGACCTTTTCAAAGTGACTTATTTTTTATTTTGCCTTAGCAAAAGAAAAAAGTCTGCTAGTTCTTTTTAATGTTCGAAAATAGTACTTTTCGATACTGGTGTGGAAGTTGATTATTTACCTCGTGAGAAATTTTTCGCCCGAGCGAAGCGAGGGAGAAAAGTCTCACGAAGTAAATAATCAACTTAAACACTAGTATCGAACATTATTTTATATCACGAGCGCCGATGTTGAAGTCGTGATTTTGAGGTTAGTGTTTAAAAATTGATATATTTTAAACGTATCCGTAATAAATATACAGTTTAATCATAAAATAAACGTAGTAACTTCTTTTACATACTATTTTCTTATAAAAATAATTTTTACAACTTTCAAAAGAACTTCAATTGTATAAGAAACATATCAGTTTCCTAAAAGTTAAAAGTTTCCTGGATTTACTCATACATGAAAAGTAAAGGTCCTAAAATTGTACCTTGCGGGACTCCAGTACTTATATTTCTGAAATCACTACTATTTTGCCCTACTCTAACTTTTTGCTTCCTATCACTAAGGTAGTTTTTTATTAAATCATAGGCTTTTCCCCTTATACCATATACATTTATCTTATCCTGAAGGATGTCATGATTGACGGAATCAAAAGCTTTGGCTAAATCAATGAAAGTTACAGCCATCTGATTACTTTTATCTAAGTTTTCATATATTATATTTGATATATTACTCAACGCATCTGTAGTTCCTTTATTTTTAATAAAACCGAATTGTTTTGGACTCAATATTTTACTCTTTGTAATGAAGTCTGATATTCTATTATGAATAATTTTTTCAAATATTTTAGCAATATTTGAAATTAGCGTTATTGGTCTATAGTTTTCAATTATGTGTTTTTTACCAGACTTAAAAATTGGAATTACTTCAGCAACTTTTAATGCATCTGGCCATATCGATATTTCTATATATTATAGATATTTCTTATATATATTTACTAACGTGTTACTTATATGACTAGATATTATTTTAAGTGTTTTGGCACTTATTTTATCTACTCCACCATTTTTGTTTCTTAAATTGTCAATTATCTTCTGTACTTCCAAATTTTGTGTAGATTTTAGGAAAATTGATTGCGTATTCTTTTTTGGTAATTTGATTGATTCATTATTTGGTATTTTTATCTTTTTTATCATTTCTTCTCTTATTTTACAATAGTGAGTATTCATAATATCTGTAATAGTTCTTTGGTCCTTTATTATTGCATTATCAGTGGTTTTAATTTCATTAAAATTAATTTATTATTATTATTATTAACTTTATTTATATAATAGACTCCTTGACAGAGTGCGTGAACATGGCGTCGTACAAATGAAAAGTCGTGCATGTGCACGACCTGTGCAAGACGGAGATGTCAGACATCGCGTCATTCAAGCAATTACAGACGATCCCCGCCTAAGTTTGAGAGCTTTAGGAAGACGGTTCAGTATGTCAATATTAAGATTCGCCTCGCGAAATCACTTTACACTACCGATGCCTTATTATTTTGATTATTTATTGCTGTTAGCCGATAATCATAAATAGTCTTACCTTTACCACTCTCCTATTGATTATAATTTTTTTTAAATGAAGATATATCGAAGGTAAGGAGAATAGTAAAAGCTGAACATCGCCCGTATAAACCTACAAAGGATCAAAAAGTGCTGGTGGTAGACCAGAAAAGGCGTCGGGCATTTTGTGAGTGGGATCTCCAGCAGTTAGCGATGGATTCACATTTTTTTAGAAAAGTCTATTTCTCTGACGATTCAACGTTCACAAATAACGGTCCAGTTAACAAGCAGACAACGAGAATGTGGTCTAGAGAAAACCCACATTGGGTACTCGAAAGTGATAAGCAGCATAGGTAATATTAATATTTAGAATTATTATTTATATTATTAATATTAAAATTTAAAATTATTTACAACTATTATTTATAATATTAATATTAATAATTAGAATTTTTTACAATTATTATTAATATTAATATTTACATATATTTCTCAAAGTGGAAAATCAACGTCTGGGTCGGGATCGTGGGAGATCGGATAGTGGGCCCAATATTTTATGATGAAAATTTAACCGCGAGAGGATATCGAAATTTGTTAAGGCAGGTAAATCGTCATTTGGATAAGGATCCCATTTATCGACATGAAATGTGTTGACAAATGGACGGAGCTCTAGCTGCCACAGTTGCTGAGTATTTAGAGCAAGTATTTCCAGGAAGGTGGATCGGATTGAACTCTCCACACGTTCGATTTCTACCACGATCTCCGGATCTAACAATGGTAGATTATTATCTTTTCGGTAATTTAAAAAGAATTTGTTACGGAGAGGTAAGAAAGTCCAAACAAACTTTTCTAAATTCTGAAGCTCGAAAAAGCTCTCAATTCATATTATTTATTTACTTTTCAGCCAACTACAACAGCAGAGAACATGCGGCATCGCATACGTGCTATATGTCGTGGGATTCGTCCTGCCGAGATAAGAAGAGCGAGAGAACAACATTTTTTTATTACGAATCCACTTGCAATCCACTTGAAAGAGAACAAGCTGCTAGAAGAGACTGATGTGCTCCGTGGTTCTCGGCATCTAGGTGTCGATTAAGCTTGGAATGCTGCCTGAAGGCAGTTGCTGTACGGATGAAGCCATTTTTAAGCAAAAGGGCACTGTGAATAAGCAGAACGTACGCAATTGGGACGAACAAAATCCGAGATGGACCAGAGAAGTCATCAATCAACGGCAGTGAAAAGTGATTGTTTGGGCGGGTATTCCGGAGACCGGGTTGTGGGTCCATATATCTTTGAGGAGAACGTGGATGCAGAAAATTATTTAAACTTCTTAGAAAATCATCTACCACGTCTCCTCAACGGTAACCCCGTGCCAAGAGTCATAATGTGGTGGTTGCAGGACGAGGTACCGACCCACAACGCGGTCGCCATGACTAACTTCCTGGACAACAACTTTCCACGTCGTTGGATCGGATTGAATGGCTCCTCGTTGTGGTCGCCGAGGTCCCCCGACCCTAAACCGATGGATTTTTATCTTTGAGGTACGGTAAAAAACCTCTGTTATCTCTAGCCGTCGACCACCCACGAGGATATGATCCATCGGATTAACGACGCCTTCAGAACTATAACACCAGCGGAATTGCGTCGGGTCCGAGACCATTATGAAAAAAGGCTAGGATGTCTTATTGATAAAAATGGAAGTTAGGAGTTCTAAATGAGATGTTCGGAGCATTTGATTACGATTTTAATTCCTAATACTTTTTCCTGTACTGTCAGCCATACTTCTTATTAAGGATTCTATTATCCATTTTCTGACGTATTCTTTCGTTAATTTACCAGATGTACTATAAACTACAACCAAATTACTCGGTATATTCTGTATTACTTCTACGTAAACTCTAGGTCCAAACTCATTACTAGTAGTTTCCTGTAAACAGACTAACAAAGGAGACAAAAGTTTACCAGATGCTGTAATTATTGACTGAATTGTATATGAATCAGTTGTATTAGCAACGCTTCTTACTAATTGCAAAGTGCCCTTTTCACCTCGATTACTTTTCTTGTTGTTCTTGTTGAAAAATATTCTTTTGAAAAACCAGATTGATCAGAGTTCATAACAAATTCTAGATTGTATTAGGGTATTTTACTATTCGTAAGTTATAAGTGAGCAGATTTGCGGTCTCCAATTTCAGTCTTTTCACTTAAATGCTTCCTAGTTACAAGTTTAGTTACTTTCCTTGAAGAAATGAATAGTCGAAGTTTCAAATTCTTAATGAAATGAGGGCATGCTTTAAATTTATTCAATCCAATTTTTTTTGCTTCTTCAATAGCTCATCGACGAAGACATGCTTCTGTAAATCTATTCTTTATCGATTGCTCTAATTCATGTATCTTGAATGAAACATTTCCATTGTTTTCAATGTATTTTCTAAACTTACTTATAGGCATAGATTGTAAGCGAGGATATAATTTTTGGATCGCAGCAAATTTCAAGTTTTTTACGTCTTTCATTTCAATAATTTTTTCATAGTTGCCAACGAAAATGGATTATTTTTAATATATTTATTCAAATCTTCTCTTCATTCAAATTTTCCATTTCCAAAGAATCTTTTATTGTTATTTCTATCGACTCATGACATAAGTTTTTAAGCAATTTGAATAATTGAGCAAGAATGTTAGAATCAACAATGTTTGGATTTTCCAAATTTGATATATTAAGACACCCATAATGTTTTTCAAAATCTAATTTAAAAAGATACCTCCACGGCATCGACCTTATAATTTAAAGAGACGGAAGTGGATGGTAAAAATGACAAAAGAGTTCTTATTTAAACAATAAGAGTGTTTATTCAAGACCATTTATCCCGTTGGGATTGGTTGGTTTCGGCAACCGAAGTGAACCCCGGACGTTCGGAAGCTCTTCCTTATATACAGTTAGTGAGCTAGTTCGCTCGCGGGAGCCGTGAATTCGCTGGTGCACAGCCTAGCGGTGCGTGCTAGGCTATGCGAATGCGGCGTGTTAATCAAACGGCGCGCAGCGTCTATACGGACTGCGTACAACGAATTAATCGTCATTACTCAAAATTGAAAAATTAACTAATTCTAAAAAAAATCTGTAAACATCAAGAAGTTATTAAAGTTCACATATATTATCTTACTATGTATATTATCTGAATAATTTTAGAAACAATAGCATTTTCTAAAAAAAATTGTTGAATTAATAAATAAAAAGTTTGTACAATATGTAAATGAAAAATGCGTGGCGTTTATCAAAAATTTGAAAAATAATATTGTACCTTTGTATTTTTAATACAATAACTACCTTGTTTTAGGTATTTGATTTATTTTTATATGTAATAATAAATATATTACTAAAACCTCACTGATATATTGAATTAGTCCACTAATAAAACGATAATTACAAAATTTATAGTATGATTAATTCAAGTTCTAAAATAATTACAATGATGATTCATAGAAAAAATTAAGATAGCGTTTTAAGTCACAACTGTGTAAGGTATGGTGACGAGGATAAAAGAGAAATAGAACAAAAACTTGCTCGATTTACGTGTGAATACTTGGAGAATACGTCTATTACAGTGAGCATATACTTTAGCGTAGCCTTTATTTTCTCTCGCGTAAGGTATTATTTCAACGAGATCGGCTTGTCAAGTTTCATCCAAACCTCGTATATCGAATTTTCGACATCGATAATTTCGTCAAGCAGGTTTGTGTAATTCTTCCACTACTACTGTTTTACGATGATTCATTTTCAATGTCTAGAGATTAAATGTTTGGAGAAAGTTTAGATAACATGTCTTTTATAGTAAAAATTTCAACATCGTAAATTCTAAATTTCGTGTCGATGTCGTCCCTGTGATCTTCGAGCAAACGGTCTAATTCATTCAAGACTTTTTTTAAATCAGATACTGCATTCATTACATGTTGAATTTCCACACGTAAAGTCTTTAAATGTACAGCTTCATCCAATTTTTTTGGAGAATCTAAATGGCATAGTTTTTTCTGCTCCATATCGTAGTTACCTTCAGCTGTGAGTTTGTAACCGACTCCCTGAGGACTTCGAGTACCCTCACTTCGCTTCAGGTTTCGTTCGAATACGTCGACGCTCACTTCGTAAATGAATAAAAATTTCTCAGACACACCTAATATATATAGCCGGCTTCGCGAATTTCTTCGATAATAGAATGAATTTCGTTGATATGAATATAATTTCCAGCTGATTGTTCAGCTAATTATAGTTGAAGACGATCTACGAGTTCATTTGGATCATCCCAGTAAATGTAATCCAATCTGAAATTTTTACTCGCGATTTTGCAGCAAGACAGCAGTGCACCACCTTTCTTCTTCTTACTTTCGTTAAACAATGGAGCAATAATTTTCTGAAATTTATTGCTATTGTGCTTACGAATGGGTTCGTGTTCGTTAAAATGTTTTTAACTATGTTTTTATTAGTAATGTGCTGTAGATCGGGATGTTTTTTAACGAGAAGCTCCATTAAGCCGTCGCTCATTGGATATTTTACTTCATTTACTTCGATTGTGTTGTGATTAAAATTTATCGGCGACTTGCCAAGTACATATTTTCCATTTTCTTTTCGAAGTCCATAAACAAAATCCAACAATGACGTTTGATTCTTATCGAGTATCTGAATATATTCATTAGATGAATCGAGCATCTTAATATTTTTATTAGATGAATCAAGCATCTGTGAATCGGTGATCTCATCAATCTCATTAATATTATGTTGTTCAACATCAGGTAAATCAAAAAACTCATCTTCATTATTCTCTTCCTTTTTAAAGTTTTCCTCCAATTTAAAAACACGCTGTTCTTGCTTCGGACTTTTCATCGTTACGAGTGTTTGCAGGGGTTCAACGATTGACTTGAAAGTCTCTCCTACAGCTCTTTCAAAGTTTTCTTTTCCATTCTTTAAGAAGTTGTACTTGCGTTTTACAGCATTGCGAGCTTTCACAAGCCGATAAAGAATATTTTTGTTTTGCTGAAGGTACGACATGTTTACGCTCTAAAATCCAACGTAAGACTGTTAGCTTAGCAATACACGTGGGCTATATTTATAGCAAAACAGTCGAAACCCTTGCGATATCTTGCCATCGTTAATTAGATTCTCCTTACTGATCATTAAAAATCCGTATTTATCATCCGTCCAGCATTTTGAGCACAATTCCTGAAACTATGCATAAGACATGTCGCAATTAACATGATCGTCGTATAGATGTTTTAAAATTATATCATCTTGTTGAAAAATTACAAGTAAATTTACATTATCTCTCACGAGATGTTTGGAAATGTGAGCGTAAGATTGATAGAGGTAGAAACAATCAACATTTTGATGCCTACCCATACAGAAAAAGGCTCTGATATTGTTTTGTTTTTCGCAAGCTACATCGCCAAATATCATTATGGAATTTGGTAACGCGTTTTCCGGAGCTACGACTTCGTCATGTTCACTGAAAGGAAAATATTGCATACTACACGGAGAAAAATGTTTAAGTAAAAATTGCTCTAATTTTTATTAAAAATTGCTATATTTTCTACCGACGTGGAGACAAACTGGAACTATATTAAATTTTAGTATACAGTATAGTAAAATTTCAAATAATCAAATTTTGCTATACTGTGTATCAAATTTTATTATAGGGTACATCCAATCTGTATATCAAATTTTGCTACGCCACATATTAAATTTTATACATATTCAATTTCATAAAAAATTTTTTTTGTTATTAGAATTTTAGTCCTTAATAGCTGATAAAAATTTTTGTTTTATTTTATAATTTGAATTTTGAAGAAATTTGTCATCTACTTTATTCGCATACTTATTCGCAGCTAATATACACTCGCATTTACAATTACATTTACTTCGTTATAATACCTAACCTATTTTACACGTACCGCAAGTTTACATATTGCGTGCTAACAAACGCATCAACACAATCGCAGTTCTACATGTAGCTGGTAATGATTTCAAACTCTCTTATATAGTAACCGTAAATGAATTTCGCCACTTGCGAGTTATAAGCAGCTCTCTAACGATATAGTAATAATAAATAATTATAAATAAATAACAAATTCAATTTATAATCAAAAGAGAAAACTTTATTTTTCTTTAGGTTTATTTATAAATAAACTATATCCGTGTATTATATCCATGTCTTTCGAATATAGATAGAAACCATCTGATAACATAGTTTTATATGAAATAATGCAACTTAAAATATCTTCTTTGTATAATACTTCGAACATAAAATTATCAATATCGTAGATTTTGTACGCTTGCAAATGATACTTTATGTAACAATTGCTAAATTTTGTAGTAACAAAAACGTTTTGAAAATTTTTAAATACAATTTCATGTACTTCATGAAATTGGGAAGCCGTTTCAGTAAAAACGACTAAAATAAAATGTTTTTCTAGTTGTTTACCAATATATTGCACTGATTTGACGCAATACTATCAGATAATGAAACATGTAGTACATTGATAAAATGCTTATAAAACTTTAATTGCGTTACAGATTTTTTCTTCTCTGAATTTGAAAGAAAAATAGCATTTGAAGAGTTATTTTGTGAAAATCTGTAATTCAATAAAAGTTGATGCTTGATAGCTATACTTCTATTTATATTGACACGGCTCGTTGTACATTTTGAATATTGTTTAGCCTCTTGATTTTTACTCTCGTATCTCATGCAAGAAATTTTCCATAGAGGACCGAACTGCAACATACAACGGGGATAGTGGAAACCAAAAAATGGCGCTTGGGCTTGAAGCTTTTAGGAAATAATTGTTTTAATTCATAAAAATATTCATAAATAGTTGTTTCTAAGAGAATGTGAGTTGAATAAGTAATACTTATACTCGAAGCTATGATTACAATTTCTCTTAAAGTTAGAAACCATTCCCAATATCTATCGTCTAATGGAATTAATGGACGTATAATTAAATTTAAATTTTCTATTAACCCGCGTAAAAATTTAAACTATGGGCTACACATTAGACATATATTGGACGAATATTTCCTATATATTGGAATAAATTCGCCAAAGCACATCTTTCAATATTCTTCCAATATTTTGCCAATGTTAATTGTAAAGCACAGCTTTTCACCCCCTTATCATCCTGCTACAAACGGAGCAACAGAAAATTTTGTTCAAACATTCAAGGATAAAGTAAATAAAATTGTGAAAGGGGGAAAGACGCTGGAAACAGCGATTAATATGTTTTTATTTGATTATCGCAGTATCGAACATTGTACTACGCAAAGGAGTCCGGCATTCCTCATGTATAA
>JAWWEO010019234.1:0-16033 GCA_035582975.1 Ormyrus labotus | reverse complement strand
AGCTCGTTGCTACCCAATCTTATTTTCTGATACCTATTTCCTCGGTAAGAAATGTTTTCTATTTCTACCAGGGAAAGCCAGTAAAAACAAAAGGATTATTTGCCTTGAAAAGGAGCTCGATTGGGATTGAAAGGTCGTTTTTTGCAAAATAAAAAACCAAATAATTTGTGATAGAAAAAACCATTAGTTGTCACCTGAATATAATATTTTCGAATCGGAAATGAAATGGTTTAAAATTCTGCCGATCAGATGATAAAAATGGCTCAACAGTGAAAAAAGGTCTGAAATTACTTTCTGAAGTGAAAACTACCACAAATAAGTAAGAAAACAGCTTTGATACACTTTAATGTTAGGAATCAATTAATAAAAAGATAGGTGTAAAAAGTATGTATTGAATATTAATAGCTGTTTTGTAGATCCAATACTGGAAGATTGGATATATTAATATATATATATATATATATACTATATATATATAATCATACTGCTGACGCAAACGACTAGAAAGTCTTTTCAGCGTTCACTTAACATAATTTTTATCTTTCCTCCCCCTCAAAGCTCGGTTTCACGTTTGAACGAAAAAAAAAGAGAGGAAGAAAGGGGTACAAAAGAATTATATGGAAGTAAATGTGGAAAGGCAGAGATCAGTCAGGAAAACGAGACCGCAAGCAGGCGAGTCAAAATCCCAGAAAAGCCTTGCTTTGCGAATTAAGAAGCCGAGGACTGCGGGCAAAAGGAGGGCTGCCGGTGAGGCCGGAGTGAGAGAGAGAGAGAGAGAGAGAGAGAGAGAGAGAGAGAGAGGTTAATGCACGTGTATGCGCTCTCTTTTTTTGAAAAATGCATCAAGTGCCCGCCCGCAGAAAGCTGTGTGAATAAGCGGACCGCCGGTTTGCAGCGGCAACTTGCTAAATTGGGTCACCCTTCGAACCATCGCGTAGAAAAATGTGACTGAAGGGGATGGGAGGGAGTGGAGGGGGGGGGGGCGAAATATATAGCCGAGATCTACTCTTCATCGGCACTCAACAGTTGTACCGCTCAGGGAAAGCACCTACGCAGCAGAATTTTAAGCTCGAGACCGTGCGATACAAAGCAGAAAGTTATAGTTAACTAGCCGCTGGAATTGGCTGCTGTACGACCCTGGTTATGCTAAAGCTTGGCGCTTGCGCGTAAGAGCGCCGTAATATATTTTTCAAATTTCGAGCTTCCATGGATGGCTCTTTTTTCGGAAAATTTATATTTACATTTATCTGGAAATGATGAGGGCGCAAGGAGCTAAGGGGAGTCATTTTCAAGAATGCTTAAATTCTGAAAGCACTTTATGATAATGTAACACAAAAGTTGTACTTTTTAAAAAGTGTGTATGAAAATTTAGCTACTATGAAGAACAGGTGCATAGAAAATATTTTTAATTTTCCAGTTAAAAATAAATAAAAATTAATTATGACTTAAAAATGTCTTGTGTATTTCTTTGGTTCGATAGTAAGAGGACCGTTGCCGAATTTTAGTCACCCCTTTTTTGACCCTCCGGGCTCAAATTTTTCGTGCCTATTTAGCGAGCACTGGTGTTCCTCGCATCACTTGGACACTTCAAGCGGGCCAATTTTCCGCCCTATAAAAGAGATGTACAATTTCATCCCAGTTAAATATGTAAGTTAAAAAATATTACGTGCAGCACGGCTCGTCCGAGTACAGCGAGCCTACTTCGCACCCTTGGTACACAACACCTGTACACGTATCTTTTATTTTTCTTTCGTCAAAACCAGTCTAAATTTTGTAAGGATCAGTTGAGTTAGTGTTGCTTAATTAAGAGACAAACAAGTAAATAAATTAGAAAATTTTCAGATTTATTTACATTAGTAAAAATAAGAATTGAAATTTTTTTTTAAATGACGAAAAAAATAATTCGCAATAATTTTTTCAAAAATATGAATGCGAATCATGGATGGAGAAAATTAAAAAAAAAAGCTAAGTTTCAGGCGCGACAGTCTATTATTAAGCAACGCGCGCTCTGTACTTATTGAACAGATCTACGAGAGTCTAGGAGCTTTCGTTCGCCGTTCCAAAAAGATGGCACTGCTTTCTTGAGGCTAATATTAAACTGCATTCCGTCTGCAACGTTTTTCATTAAGATTACTCGAAAACCAGAGTATAATCGGTACATTTAAATATTGTTACTAATTATGTTATAGAGCTTTTTTTAGAATAATCTTAATCCGAAGTGAAATAATTAGATTTGCCCTAGTTTAGAGCTTCCAAATCAATAATAATCAAACCTTCCGTAAACAACTGGAACAATAAAAGACCAGCGGTATATAATTGAGCTAACAGCATTTTTATCGATAATTTAAAAATACGCGCTCGTACACTGGATACCGCGGGTACCAGGCCGAAAGCGGTTTACAAAATCCACTGGCAGAAAATTGACTTTGAGAAAATTTTCGACTAGCGGAGAATGAGAGAGGCGGCGAGATGGGTAAAGCACTCTTAAAACGTCCCGCGCATGCTCCCTGCGGGACTTAGCTGTAGCTCGTGCGAGCTTTGCCGCGGCGCGGTAGCAGCTCTCTGCTCCCTATTCTCCACCCGGCCGCATTCCCCGGCACTCACACACTCTCCGCTCTCGTGCACGGGCTCGCCTTTGGCAGTGGAGCGAAACTTTTCATTCGCGAGTTTCATCGTTACGCCAAAGCCGCCGGGGGACCGCCGCAGCCGCCGCCGCCGCCGCCGCGAATTCTCGCGGCAAAAGAGTGCGAGGGAGCTTTTTCGGAAGTGTGCCAGTTATGCGCGCGTCTGTGCTCTGTACACACTGGCGCCGATCGCGCGTTTGTACATCTAATATAAAATGGTTCAGCTTTGTAGGCTGAAAGGATTCAATGATCGCCGGCCGCTGAAAAAGAAGATACACTGTTTGAGCTTTCTTCATTTACTTTTATTCAAAGGATTGTTGAGCTTATAAAGTGTTCTGCTTTTTATAATGCGTTCTTTGAGAGTTTCTGCGGAATTTTATCTGCAGCGTACTTGGTTAAACGTGACCCGACGGTGTAGAATATTTTCTATTCAGAACGGCTGAATGTCGTTGAATAAATAATGAGATTTTTAATTGAGATAAAAGAAACTGAGCTGCTTTAAGAATATAAATCATAAATAGAACCGAAGATTGCTTTTGAAAGGGAAAAAAAACTGATCGATCTATATATACTAAATTGAGTTTCCAATGACCGAAACAGATTGCTGTTCGATAAAGCTTTTTCAACTCTACTTTTCCTTCTCTACCCAGTCGACTACTCTTTTAATTTAATTGTTCGAGTGAAATCACTTTTGCACTACCAGGAACGGATGAGAATTTAGATCGCATTGAAGCTGCCGCGCCTTGGACAGTAGCCAGGCTGGAAAACAATCTTTGTAATAGCGCAAATCCGTCCTCTGACTCGCGATGAAACCGTAAAGCGTTACCTTATTCGTTATTTGCTCGACTTGGGATATGAAGGAAAATCTTTAGAAACTCTGATGCATAAATTTTATTGGAAAGTTAATTAAATCGCTCGAGGCAAGCATTGGATTATTATTCCCTTTCCATTGTAATTCACTAAAATTAATAGTTTTGCAGCTAGATATTGAATGAATATAAGATAATCTGTCCGTTTCGCGTAAAAATAATAATAATATTGAAAACTTTAGAAAGGCGTGTTCGATCATAACTCTTTATCAAACTTCCCAAGTGGCGTGTAAAATGAATCATAGATCCAGAGGCGTATTACAGAGATATAAATTACAGCCTTAATAAAGTATTCGTGACAGTCTGATTAAATTAAAATTGGTTTCTATTATTATTATTGCTTCCAAGGATCGTCAACAGCCATTTCCCTTACTTTTATATTTACTACCACCTTTGTTATAATCTAATTGTCAAGTCACAAGCCATTTCAAAACACTGCTAAGAATTCTAAACTTTATAAATGACAATAATTAATTAATTAATAAAATATCGTGTCTTTTAGAATTCTTATTATTTTTATCGAACTATGTGATTTTTATTAAATTTATTAAATAAAATGGTCACAGTTAAAACTATTGTTTAAATTTGGATTTTGATAATTATATGTGGGGCTGAAATATACATATATTTTTGTAGTATTTCTGACAAATTTTTGTGCATTCTACACATAGTTCTGTGTACGAATTGTAATTATTTTATAACTTAACTTTAAAATTATTTTGAGAGTAAAAAATCGAAGAGACTTGTAAATTATAAATGCAAACAATTGGCTTGAAAATCTGGGACGGGACTTAATTATTGTATTTATAGTTTAATTCAGACCACTCAGCCAGCTTTGATGTTAGACACTCGTAAACGAATATTTCTGTGAGAAACTAGTCTTTTAATATCAGTTTTGACATAGACCGGAATCAGACCTGGGTCCTTCTGATTGCAAGCCCAATACTCTGTCGATTGAGTCATTGACAGGAAATTCTTTTTAAAAATTTATTGCACAAAAATTATAATATTTTTCATTAGACTTTAGTGAAATAATTATTTTGTTTGCTTAAATTCTGCTGTACCAAAGAAAATTCTAAATATTCTATTATTAAACATAACGTTGCATTCACTGCAATTCAGCGGAAAAATTATTATAATGCATAATGTATTTTAGCAAAACTCCAGTTAGTCTAATCCGCTGAAAGAAAATTAAAAGAAATTCACAAGCAAGGTCTTCTTAAAGACTTAGAATGTGTACTGTGTAATCCTTAATTTAAAGTAAACACTGCGGTGCACCGTGGCTGTAAGATAAGACGAAAAACGAGTAAGAGAAGGAGGGAAAAGTAAGGAAGAAAGGAAAGCGATATCGTTTACTTGAAAACTGAGAACTCGGCGTTATAAAACAAAGTAAAAGTAGAAGCAAAATAAGAAGCAAAAAAAGTTACGGCCATCGCGTAGCGAGAAATTTTCAAGCCAACTCGGTTACACCTCCCTCCAGCTTTGCTCTCGATTTCGCCGGTTAATATACTATACGTCCTTTAGCGGTGTCTTCGAAAGGATTACCCGAAATATCCTTTTCTCGCCCCGAGTCGGGCCGAGTTCGGGCGAGTCTTCTCCCTCCGAGATTGTGTATCGCGCCCGATTGGAGCATAACTCAAGAAGTGCGCGGTGACCCGTGAATCCTCTTAGTTCCGGGCGAACGGCTTCCGCGATTAATTTAGACCGGTAAGAGTATATAGACAACACGGGCCAGGCTGCCGTTTTAGCGCGCGCCAGTCGAGAAGGGTTTTAAAGGATGTCGGGATCGAGCCGGCGGGGATGAGAAGCCTTAAGTGCCGGCAATCTGGGCATGCGAGGCACGTATTAACAGGAGGCCTGAGTGGGATGTGAACCCATTAAGCTGCGAAACTGAGAAGCCTAATAACGAGGCTCGATTTTCAATTGCTTTTCGAAAGCTATATACTCAAATCGTTTACGAATGTATACAGAGCAGCGCTTGTAACGAACAAAAAATTCTTCGTTGATATTGAACGCTACTCAAAATATTAAATAAATCTATGTCAGAATGTTGAAATTAAGCATCAAGTGTATACAAAAATTGTTTTCTAAAGTAGATTTATCCAGTTTCGATAACTTTTCAATCACGCACATTTTTTAATTATAATTAGTTGGATTCTGGTAGAAAGTTTCAGATAATATCGCTAGAATCTAGCTAGAATATCAAAATCTAATTAGATTCCAGCGATATTATTGGAAATTATCGAGAACTTTCTACCAGGGAACTTGGTAAATTTCATTCATTATTGATCAAAAGTTTATACAGTGTCAATGCGATAATTCATCCATAAAAAACTTAAAGCACAGATTAATTCTTCATTTCTGTAAAGATTATCTACACGCACACAACTAGAAACTCGGATCGTAAACCAAAGAGCTTCCAACTTCAACCAATAAATCCAAGGCAGGTTGTGTACAATCAGAAGCCGTCCTTGCATTATGCGGTAACTCGGGTCCAGGGGATATAATGAAATTTAGCAAATAAACCATCGGGAACGGCAGGCAAGCCAGAAACATCAATTTCCCGTTAACGAGAGGGAGAGAAAAGAATTTCGTGGGTTTCCGCTTCCGGCAGCGGCGATGACGGGCTCGCGAAGCCGCACGAACGCACGCTCGGATTCTCTCTCTCTCTCTCTCTCTCTCTCTCTCTCTCTCTCTCTCTTTCGTCGCTTTATCTGCTTCCCCATCTGGATTTCGCACTTGTTTCCCCCCTGGAGGCGGCAGCCGTGATAACGCGACACCATGATTACGCATTTACGAGGACTCCTGCCGTCGAATCCCGTGGTGGTGAAAGAGAATCGGACTTTGGACCCCAGTTTACTTTTAATCGACTTATAATTATAACTTTACCGCTGTAACAGGATCTTGGTAAATTTATTGCCACTGGACTTATGAATATTCAACTGTAACTCTCTTATATTATTCACTCATATAATTCTGTTATATTTTTCACTTACGTATTTTAAATTTACAGGCTCTCCGTGCATTTTTCAAACTATCCCAACGCATAATTTTCGGTAATAATCTCCCCAGAAATTCAGCGGCAAGCCGCAAAAAGTAGCGGGAACGAGGAAGGATCTAGATATAAAACATCTTCCGGCTCGGTTCCTAGGCGAACTTTTCCATTTGCCTCGGTAAAAAGTGCTCGTATAAAGCGAGAATGTCATCGCCGCCGGAACGACGAGCTTTATAGGCTCGTCTCGTTGAGCGCGGCTTAGTTTTCGCGCGACGATGGAGAGCTGATAAACGTAAGCGAGGGCCGGCCAGTAGGATAATAATCTCGACTCCGAAGAGATAACTTTCTCTCGTAGCGGCGTAGGTTATGCTCCACCTCACTATCTTCTTTCCTAGTGTCTATTTTTATTGTTCGCTGCGGATTCGCCACTTTACGTGCCTTCGTTAAATGCGCATACGAAGTTTACGAGTGAGAATAACGCGATTTAGCTTTTATATAAAAAATGTAATCATTTTTTTTTTACCTTTTATTCTGAAATCATTTGTGAGAATGCGTAATGAAACTTTTTGAGTAAAGGGTAGATGCAGGTGAGGTGGCTTATTCTACTCTATAAATATCGACAAATCGAATATTATTATTCTGCATATTCAATTTATTAAAAAGCTTTAATCAATATTGAAATTAATATTCAAATCGGACACCTAATTACCTCTAATGCTAATTGACGAAAATCTCTTTTTAATAATTAATGATAGAATAATCAATCTAATTTTATAATATTTTAAATTTGACTGTCTTTCAAACAGTATACAAATCAACTCCATTGCCAGCAACGACAAACGTATGCAGAAAAAAACATGGCAAGCAGCGGCTCGGAGCCAAAGAAAAATGCCAAAGCTCGCGCGTTAGCACACTTTACGAACACTTCAAGTTTAAGAACAAGGGGGAGGGGGGACAGAAAGAGAGAGAGAGAGAGAAGCAAGAGTAAGACAGAGGCAAGGTCGTCGATCTCAAAAAAGGAAACGCCCGTTCGCCGTCTGGCTCGACTCACGTGTCGGATTCCACTTGGATAGATCTGCAACTGCGCGAAGCTTTTACCATCGCACGCTCGAACGGCTATGTATATTTGTAGGCCGCGCGCGAGCATCGACACATTTAAAAGGCGTTGAAGATTTGTTGCTACCGCTTTTTGCGGCTCAAACTCGATTTAACGATTTGACTCTCGTAAGTCTGCGTTATGTCAATACAGTGGCGAGTGCGTTCGTGCGTATGTTTATAAGTGAGCGTCTATTTTTGTCCGAGCCTTCGAGAAAGACTGAACGAAAGAGAATGAGAGAGGGATAGTGATAGAGCGTGTTTCTGTGTATAAGTGCTCTGAATGAGTCATGAAGTGCAAAAATAAATGTTTGCTTATTTATAAGCGCGATTGAAACTACAAACTTATTATACTGATTAAGTTTTCCAAGATTTCTTCATAGTACATTAGCAACCGAGAACAGCGCGTTTAATAGAACGCAAATATATATAAGACTCGAAAAAAAATTGTTTCAAAAAGCTTTTTGTTACTTATCCTTCGAATTTCTGAGAATCGCGTCAATCCCCATTCGAGAAGAAAAGGAAATAGAGATGGATTATTATAAATAATCGTATCCTCTATCGGCGGATAATAGCAGCATTTTCGTGCAGACGGAACGTCGCATGCTTGGACAGTGCCGACATCCGTCTACGCTGCACTAATACGATGCACCGCAAAAGTGCGTGGAGGTACACATTTACCCGTCGCTCGAGTGTCCGAGGGAGGTCAGCTAGCGGCAGAAAAGCCACTAGCCAGGTGGGTGAGCAGCCGAGTGCGCTTCCGCTTCCGCTAGAGATAATGGTCGCGATTGGCCGGGCTTCTAGAAGGCACACACATACGCGCAACGAGAAGAGGAGGCACTCGCCGGTGGGGGCTCCTTTTTCAGCTTGACGCCTGATCGCCACCCGGCCGCCCCACCCTGTCCTGGCTTTTCATTGACGCCGCCTCGGCTACGCGCGAGGGATTTCCCTTTCTTTTCGCTCGCTTTCTCTCTATTCCCGGTCTAACTTCCGGAAATTGATGTGGCCAGAAGACGAGAGCAATAGGGACCAGGTCGACCGTCGGCCTACCACTTCTGTTATACGTGTAAGAGGGTCTAGCGGGCAAGAAAGTCGCTGCTGTTCTCTTATCAGCTATTGTTTCTTACAGCTGAATTTCTTTTGAAACTGCAGGCTATTTTACCGGTAGAGCGAAAAATCTTAAAACTGTTATTTTTAAATCTTTTGACCTTACGACATGAATGTATTATTAATCCAATTTTTTGATTTACATATCATTTTTTTAAGGTGATGATAAAAGTTTATGTTTTTGTTTGTGAACAACTAATTTCAAGCTATTTAATGTAATAAATAAATTTTATTACTGCCACAATTTTTAAGCTTTAATTTTCATTTATTACCTCATAAAAATTCTCATACATTCTCATTTTGAAATTTTTTTTCAGAGACTTCAAAAACGAAAAAAAGTAACGATTTCGTTAACATTTTATTTATTCTACCTTCAATTCAGAAAATAGTACAAAGTTAGAGTCAACATTTATAGCCTCATTCATTCATTTGATTTTTTTTCAAATCCACAACGTGCAGAAAAAGCTTCTTTTGATTTGAACTTAATGCATTTTTTAAATTCTATGACGACCAGTATTTTTTGTCCTGCGAAACAAAAAGTTTAAAAGCAATTCAATAGTATCTGTTGTCCTGCGAAACAAAAGTTTAAAAGCGATTCAGTAGTTTTTGAAAAGAGAAAAGTATAATAAAATGAAACCATGAACATTTTATCTTTAGGAGAATTTGATTGTTCATATAAAGATTTTTAAACTATTTAAACTATCTGGTTCAACAGTTATAAGTTCTCGAGTCAAATTAAAATTTTCGGTTATAACCAATTCTCAAAAAGAACGAAATAAATAATTCGAAGAATGCAGCTGCCGTTCACCCATAAGCGGCCTAAAAACCACACGGCTTGGATACGTCCGCATATCGGTTCGAATTGCGTAACGAGAAAGAAAGCCTGTCGGCCAGGTGAGTGAAACGCCGGTACAAAGGCTGCGCGTATAATAAGCAGCCCGCGCAGAGGGGGGGCTTCGCCGTCGTCACGCTCCTTGGCGAAGAAGCAGCGGCGGCGGCGGCGGCGTCAGACCATTATCGCAGGCAGCCGAGTGTGCCGGCACGGGCCGCGAGTCTCGGGAAGGCACGAGCCGAGAGATACTCTCGCTGCTAAACGTCGCCTTAATTATATACGCTGAGCTACGGGAAAATTACGCGCCTCTTTTCTGCGTTTGATAAATTATGCATTAACGCTCCAGCCGCCTGGCGCTGTAAAGTTCAATTAACTTTTCTTGCGGGGGAGCAGCTTTCGCGACATTTTCAAACGTGTAAAGCTGGACGTATAAGGTTCCATTGAGAGATTTGTAAGTTACTGATTGGTAATTTATGAAAAATTTCATTTTTTTTTGTCAACAGATTTAATATTTTAATTAATTATTTAGTATTAGATTATTATTTTGGTATTTGTTTTGAATTTAAATTATTTAGTAATTGTTTTGCATGTTTACATTTGCAAACTTGTTGTGATTAAATGAGTATATATTAAACTAATACTCATAATCGCAAAACGCATATTATGCATTATTTAGTGATTAGTTTTACTATTGAGGACCTTCGTTTCAAATAATTACAAACTCGTAATCAGGTAATATTATTTTCGTACGCGGGATTACATATATATTATGTAACGTAATATAAAATATTTAATATAATAATGTAAAATATTTCAAATAAATTGCTTGAATAGTTAATAACATGCTTGTAATTATGCTTTTATAGAATTTTTTGTAAACTGCTGACTTTGATTAAATTATATTAAATAAATGCTTATACTTATTTAATTACTATTATGCATAATTATTTAACAAAAACCTGTTATCAAATTAATATAAGAAAATAAGAATTATTATGTTCGTATTTTCGTAATAAAATTACAATCGTTTAAGCGAAGAAAGAAAATCAATAATACGGGAAACAAATGTCCGTGTAATGGCGAAAAATTTAAAACAGCAGCAGGGCCCTACTTCACCCCTTTTCCGGCCAGGTTCCTTTGAGGAAGCGGCGGCGGCTCCTTAAAGATGCACGACATGCATGAATGAATAAGGAAGGAGGAGGGTGGGGGACGTAGGCTCGTGGCACGGCTTGCCAGCCGGCTGGCCCAGGAGAAAGGATGGGCAAGCGCCTCAATTACCGTCGATGTCTCGCTTCCACCGAGGCAGATTGCCAGATGTTATATAGGTAAATCGATGGACGACTTAGCCCGGAGAGATATAAAGTGCCAACGCCTGCCTCGGCGTATGGGATAGCCTCGATTTTTCCTCTTCCTTCTATCAATCGCGGCCTCGAGCAGAGCAGAAATTTTCAAAAGCCGCGCATTACTGCGAGAATGGAAAGCGGCTGCTGAAATATTGTATAAAGTGCGGGCCATTCAATGTAAGTCTTGCGTGCTTTTTCTGGCGAGCCTTTTCTAAGGTTTATCCTCGAAACTTGTAGAAATGCATTTCGTGCGGGAAGTTTAAATTTGAATTTTCTACATTTACGTTGAATTTCAAGCATTTTGATTTATATTTCATGTAAATCTGCAACAAGTACATTGTCAATTTATATTACTGGTGCAACCTTGCTTTTTCAAGTTTTAACTTATAGCCATAAATATTTCAGACACTCGTTTCTCAAACCGTACGTCACCGCAAAACCAAGTAGCCTCCACTTACGAGCGCAAATTTGAATAATTCAATGAAAACGGCCGTCTTTCCGAAAATTCAACCGAATTCTGTAGCGAAGCCAAAAGCGTGCTTACGTGCTCCAACGAATAAAATAATCGATTCCGGAAAACCGCAAATCTCTCTTACGTATTGCCGATCGCGTGATTGTAGTTATCGTTGCGCTTTCGAGCACTGGCCTGCGCTTACTTCTGCAATACCGCCAACGTTCTCCCTTGTACGTAATCGTCCCCTTATACTTCTATTATGCTGCTGTATACGTGAGAAATAATAACTGAATTATGAATGACCAAGTTAAGTAAATTATATACGTTACCGTTCTCTCGCGATTTTCTGTGATTCGCAGTTCTTTTTTCGTTGGAATTTAATGTCGCTTGCTTGTGAGGTAATATGTCACGAGCTTGGATTCCGCGACTGAAAAATCCGATAAACATTTTTTTTTTTCTTTTTAATAATGTCTCCCTTGATAAGCAAAGTCCGGCATCTACCTTTAGATACAGGAACCGATGCCCTTATTGTCTGCGTCAAGTGTGCTCAAGAGTCAAGTGAAAGCATAGAACTGCATGCATTATAAATAATTTTTACCTGAATCCGTTGCAGCTGTAATTGATCCAGAAAGGATAAACCGACGAAAAGGTTTTCTCTGAAAAAAGCGTTATTACACACGGGCGCAACACTTAAGTCTTGGTTTCACCAGTGACGTTGCGCAGAAGAGCACAGGACGGTGGGTGGGGGGTAGCGCATGTGGTGTTTGCGCGCTGCTCATTGGCAGCGAAGCGCGACGACAGGCATTTCCGTGCTACATTGCTACATACACAGAGCGGCTGTATACACACTTAACGGACTGAAACCACCCGCATTCTTGCTGCTGTTGCGAGTGAGCTTTTGGAATCGCGTAAGGGAGGGGGAGGGAGCTGTACGAGACGCGTCTTTTTAAATGTCAAACAAACGGTCTTTGCTTCGTTAACAGTTGCAGCGTTTCTGGTGCAATCGTCCTCGATTCGATTAGTATACAGTCCGATTTGAAAAACACAATTATTCGTTACGAAAGTTAGACGTGAAAATTCACTTTACAGCAGGACATCGCAATCCGTCTTGGTGTTATTCCGATAAACTGAACACGTTATCCGGAAGCGCGCGGAAATTAGCGGCATAATGCACATCTTATTCGAAAAGTTCTTAGCCACTCTCATCACGTGCAATGTATATCGCTCGGGCAAAAAGCTCGAAAAGGAAGCGGAGGGGGGAGAGAAATCGAACGGGCGCGAGCGAGAGGGTACTATATAAATTCGCAAACGGCCCGGAATTTAGTACGCCCCCCCGGCTATATTGAAAGCCATATCTACTTGGAATCGTTCCACAATCTGAAAAGTTTCAGGAAACCGGGGTTCGATTTCTGGTGAGGGCTGCCGTCCGTTTAGCTTCAGCCGGAGGGAGGATTCGAGTGTATAAAACATCCGACTAACCGGCGGCTTATACGCGATCATTTATTGAAAGCGGAAATGGACGCTTCAAAGTTTCCTAGCCTCGCGGTGATTTAGGACGGGACGTATTTTGATGCGCGCCGGGCCGAAGGCTCTCCGGCGAGCTTAGCCTCCTCAAAAGCATAACGAGAGCCCCGAGAGTATCAAGCAAATGGCTTTATCATCTCGCCGGTGGAAGGGGAGAGAATGCGATTTATGTCGAGAACGTGCCTCGCAAGGCCTCACGGCTTTACTCTGTCATTCATCACGCCGCCGCCGGAGGCTCCTCTACGTGAAATAATTACGAGCTTCTCAAAACGTTTTCGGCCCGCTGAACTCGGCTGCCTCAAACGTGTACCGGCCGACTTTTTCCTTTTATTGAATAATTTATTAACGAGCCTTCAAACTCCCGGCGATTCCTGCGTGATAAATTATTTATTTTTTTTTTTTTTTTTTTTTCGCAAGATTAATACAGCTCACGGTTTCATCGGCAGCGGTTTTTCCTGCGTCTGAAATTTCGCGAATGAATTAGCTTTGTTCCCCATCTTCTCGACAGTGATGTAGAATCGACGATTAGCCGCGTCGAATTTATCTGCAATTTAAAGGGTAAACGATCGCCCGCTGCCTCTGAGATTCCGATGCAGCAAAACTAAAAGGTAGGGAGTGGAAACGCGGAAGTTCGAACGTGAACGTGATTGGTGAGTGGCGTTTTTTCACCATTCGTTTACGTCTCTGTCGCGGTGCTTTTTTTTTCGTTCGAGGGAAAATCTTCCGTTCCTGCAGAAGCTTAACCGCTAACCGTGGGTGAAATGGACGGCCCGGCGGTATTCCTTTAGCCAAGGGATTCCTCGGTTCTTGGACTATTTGCGTGAAAAAAAAAAAGAGAGTCGCTATCGGATCGCTCCCGTTTAATCTTGTAATTTGTATGGAGTCTGTGAAATCGGCCGATCAATCTACTGTAGCCGTAGCAGTAATCGACGAATGCTCCTTTTTATGAACATACGGCTGCAGCGGCGACTGATTTTTCCTCATTGTTATTTTCTAAAGTTTTTTTTCTTTGTTACAGTCCGCATTCGTCATTTAAATTCGCGGACTGCATCTGCTTCTGTACGATAATACGAGATCCCGAGATGAAAAATTGTCGAGTAACGTGATAAAATCACGAATCTCTTTTCGGATAACGCATTTTCCATAGGATGGTTAGCGGCGAAATGTCTGAAATAAGAATCAAAGAGTTTTACAGACGTGAAACTGAAAAGAAATAGAACCATTAAAAAAACGTTGATATTTCATTTTTATTAAATCATTAAAAATTCAACGTGCACTATAATTGCCTTGTTAATAAAGCAAATGAATAATTATTCGTTTAAAGTCTGACAGTATTCTATTTTTTCAGTCCTGAGCTGCAAGGGCGCAAAAAAGCGGTTTCTTATTAAATTCTTTAGTGGAATATTGGTAGTTTACTTGCTATTCAGTCGAATAAATACGGTAAAAATTGGCGTTTGGAAGTTGCAATAAATGCGGAAACTCCCTTTATGTTGCTTTTTTTTCCTGTTGTTCGCTCTATCTTTTACTCCCGATGGTGCATTGGATTTTAATTCCGGATGCAAGCAGTGAAGTTGAAATGGGCTGAATTGATTCAGGGCACTTAAAATTTCAATACGACCGTTATACTTCTTTTTTTTTCTTTTACCTCTAACAGCTGCCTCGCACAGTAGAACTGCTGTACATCGTTTGCTGCTCAAGTAATTCATTATCTGTTTGATTGCGCAGTGAATATTAGATTTCGTGGTCGTTTGGTAAAGATCTTGAAAACATAAAAGCGTTCAATTGCCTTTGCCCAAAATACACTATAGATAATTTTAATTCAATCTCACGTATATACTTTTATTAAAAATGTGAAGTTCTCAGAAGAAAACTCGATTCATAGTTTTTATGCAATTCAAGTTAAAATGCAGATATATAGAGATTTTGAAGATCAACAATTTCGAATTTGATGACAATTTTATTATTTTAATTAAAAATAATTAACAGTAAAGTTTCAATTATACATATTTTTAAATTTAAAATATGCCAATTGGATCCTCTTAAAAAAATAATGGCCGGTCGATGTTGTAAAGCGTTTAAAGATTGATTTTGGTTGGTCTGTAAGAATTGAGCGCGAGGATCCGTTAATCTGCTAAGTGTGAATTTTGGAAATTCCATTTTTATATTTAACTATTTACAACTAAATAATTAAATTAAAATAGAATAGAAACATGTTGTTTCTATATTTTATAAAAATTGTCTAATAATTTTATTATTTAAAATAATTAAAACTAAATTATATAGAAAACTTGCATTCATAACCTGAAAAAAAATACAGTACGCACGAAGAACGTTTGGATTTAGCTAGTTGGTTTTAATTTTGTATTCATTTAAATGAGACACTAAAAGGGAATTTACAAGCACGTGATCAGGTAATCACAAGCTTCTGATACTAAAGAATTCTCGACGGAACAGTCATTATATGGTCATAGAGGAAGTTACAGAAAATTCAATACACGATGCAACAAACGGAATTTGTAAAGCACCATGAGCGTAGCTGGAAATTCCATTTCCAAACTCGGCTTAAACTGAAATTCAATCAATTAGAAAGTTAAATTAGACTGTCAACTCAAATATTTATCGATAGGAATAAACTAATTTTATATGAACATTGATTTATAGCATAAACAAAATCAAATCATATTTTGAGTCAGACGGTATCCCCAATCTGATGGAATACTAGTGCATCCATGATGGAAAAAATCAGGAAATTTGAACGCATGTGCCTCAGGCCCTGCCTTCATATTTACAGAAATTGTGATTCCGAACATTTCATCAGCTTTAAAATTCTTTATAATAAAGCAAATATCCCTAGAATAGACATTCTTTTAATTAATCTGAACAGAGACTAGCTTTAACTGGCTTTCTTCCACCACATTCGTTTATTTATTTTGACAGTACATATAAATAATATACCCATAATCTACCACGCTCCTAAAAACCAACCTAACAAATCCATAATTTTCACTACTAACAACCTCAGACTTAAATATTCGACAACCATACCTGATGATAGAGATTTTTTTGACAAGCATCTATTCAAAAGAAATATTGGTGGCTCGCGACTAACAAGAAATTGAACAATTGAACGAACTTACAAGTGAAGTTCAATTAAAATTGTATTAGCGCTTCCTCCGAAAAGATCAATTAC
>JAWWEO010019233.1:0-16047 GCA_035582975.1 Ormyrus labotus | reverse complement strand
ATTTTTTAGGATTTTTACAGTCTGTGATCAAATTAAAATGTACTATTGTAATTTTTTCTAGAAAATTTTTCTCCGTGCAGATTAATATCGATCGATAGCAAACAATCTATGTCTCCAGTTCTAAACCCCGTAAAATTAGCCTACAAACCAAACCGAAGAAAAAAAACTGGGCTAACGCGAATTTAAAAAAAAAAATATTATCTTTTCATTACCAAAAGGTATATCCTTCACCGTGGCCGATATGCCCGTCTCGCGGCACGCAGCCCACATAAGCTTCGGGCTCGCGTCTCTAGCGCAAATATATTTATTGACATAACCCATATGTCTCTCCCGACTCGCGAGAGTCGAAGGTCTCCTCTCTCATTTACGCTCCGCACACAATCGAGCGTCAATATACTGAATTTTCAAGCGTAACGCGCGGCCGGTAATATCGGCGCGTGCGCATTATGTGTATACGACGAGGAACGAAACGTCTCCGCGGTTTCTCTCTCTGTCTCGCTCGCGCCTCGTTTTGGGTCAAGGCTCTTTAACGGCTGCGAGATGTGCCGCGAGGACGAGGTTAGCCTTGCTCTCGCTTTTGCCTCAGGATCTCTCGGAGATTAGGAGACGCGCGTCGACTCTTCAATTCGGCTGGGTTACTTTTGTCGAGTGCTTTTTTGCCCCGGATGGACGTGGGATTTCCTCTTGAATCCCGACGGGTGAATTATTTCGCGCGTCTTTTTGGCGTAGTGAATTTTTTTTGGGGTGTACGTGTCCTGGATGATGATGAAATGTTTGAATAAGTGTTTTTATTAATTCAGTAAAAATAATTTTTAATCGAAATATGTATAAATTTTGTTAATATTAATTAGCCACTAATTTTTTTTTTTTTTTTTTTTTAATACTCAAATTTGTTGCAGAGTTTATTATTTTATTAACGGTCAAAGATAACTGAGCAAATGAGTATCGTAAAAAAATGGCCAAACTTAAACTAACAGCCGCTGATTGTTCAGTAAATCTTATTAAACCGGCTTCATCAATATATATAATCTTTAAATTCGTTTCGCCTACTTGAAAAGTGCACGAAGTAAAAGTACTTCTAAAAAAAAAATTCAAGCACGACCCAAGTTCCGAACTTTTCACTGCCAAGCAACATCTTTACTATATCATCGTTATATAAAGTTCAAACCTCTCTCTCTCTCTCTCTCTCTCCCGTTCCGATCCGCGAGGTCGAGGAACCGCGCGGTAGAACTTTCAGCGGCCAATCAATCTGCCCCCTGCATCTCGCGTGCAGCCGACACGGGCACGCGAGCCGCTAACTTGACAAACCATCGCGTATCATAAACACCTCTCTCTCTCTCTCTCTCTCTCCCCTCTGCCTCTCCGCGGCGAGAGAGCCCCCTCCGACCGCAAATTGAGCTCCTCCGGTCCTGCGGCCTTTACATCAAAGCGCGTAGCATAGCGCGGACAGCCAAGGCCGGGGGCTTTACACCGTCTGTGTAGAAAAGCGAGGCATTGTGCCGATCGGCCTATTGAAAATCAATGGCCCGCCGACAAAGCCGAGGCCCGAAACAGAGTGAGAGAGGCCTCGTCCCTAAAAGTGGGAGAGCCTCCCTTTGGCCGCGGTGAAAGAGGAACCCGGCGGACTTTCGTTTCGCGCGCGGTTCTGGGGTAGTTTTTCGAGTGGCAGGGCCGGATGATTGGCCGTTCGATCGATGAATATTCGCTCCCTTCTGTACGGCTAACTTGCTGCCGGGTTAACTCCTTTGTACGTACGTGCGAGGCAAGTCTCTTTCGGAAATTCGGTGGTTATTTATATACTCGGAGGATTTGATGTTGTATACGAGAGACGCGCGGCAGAGATTTATTTGAACGTGGAATGTAAATAAGTTGTAATAACATTTTTTTCACTTCTATCTGGAATATTTTATGATACATTAATATTTTAATGAAATCGTTTATGCTGGTTAAGTAATATGTTTTACATGTAACTTATATAAGTTATAATAATATTATTTACGTTTAAAACGCAGGATTATTTCGCTATGAAATTTTAAATAAAGATGTAATTACTTTTTTTTACGTAAAGAATTACGAATAAAATATGCAGATCTATTGCATATTTATTAGATACACGTACTTATTTTCCATAATTAGTGAAAAAACTTGTTAACTCGAAGTGTTTAACATGGAAAACTGAATTTTTATTAGAAAGATTTCTAAGATAGAAATAAATTGAATTTTTGATCTCATAAAAATTTTATAATTTACAGGCAAATTAACAAGTAATTATGTTTTTACTCTTCATCGCATCAACTTTATTTACAAAAGATACTTTATTTTACTGATTTTCAAGATTATAAAACTTTAAAAAAAATATTTTTATTGCCAACAAATTATATCTCTAGGCGATTATTATATGTTTATTCTATGAATCTTTAAGACCAATTTATATGGTCATTATTAGTTTTGCATTGAAAAATCAGTGTAATAATACTTAAGTTATTCTAATTACAATATATAGATGCTAATGGACTCACTGTCTGATACTTAAAGCAATCCTTCTAAAAGTGTGCGAAGGTCTACTGCAAACTTAGTCGAGAATACCGCGGGCGAAACACACATTACATTTATTAATCTACTTTTTAAACGAAAATCAGTTTAGAACTTACTTACCACTTAGCTTCCGGAGACAGAGAATATATTTCCTAATTATACTCAGAAGTATATTCTTTATTATGTGCAAAATCAATTTATCGACTTTTCAACCCCGTTCCAAAAGCAAAAATCTCCCGTCATTATACTCCCATCATCCAGCAGCAAACGACGAAACCGTCGCCAGGGCCTTCGGCGAAGTTTCGAGTGTCGTTCCCCGCAACGGGCACAAATGCGATCAGTCGCAAGAGAGATCAAGCGTCAGCGCTTTCCCTAGTAAGGCAAACCGTGGCGGCCGTCAGGGCCGAGAGCCGCGCGGATGCACCGCTCTGCCCGACAGCGATACTGTCGAGGCTAAGCGACGCCCTTGCAACTGGACACTCTGTCGCGCGTCATCGAAACCTAAACGCAACGTTCGGTGCGTAACGCGCGGAGCGCGGCCCGGCGTTCGCGTCCTGAATTTGCTGGATTTTCGGGTGAAATGTTTTGTGTACCGTGTCGGACTGAGAATCGTTTAAAAAATAAAAAGGAAGGCAGATTATTCGTCCGACAGTTCGTGGCGATCTGTTCATTTGAAAATAAATTGCTTTTAAACCAATTTAAAACGGCTCTCTCTCGACGTGTGCGCGCAGTTTCATTTCCAGATAATATAAACTGCCATGCGCGCTTCCACAGAGAACCGGCGAACTAATCCAGTGACACGAATGGCAATAATTCGAACAAAAAGCGACAAAAAAAAAAAGCGCGCACGTCCAATTTACTCCGAGTACGAAAACAAAGCAAAATAAAAAAAAACTCTCACTGCAGCTCTCGGGCAGTTAGACGGCGAAATAGGCCGAAACGAGAACAAGGAAGCAACGAAACTCTTCGCGGGGCGAGAGAGAGAGAGCGACGGCGAAAACAAATGCACGGCACATGCATGCATGCCTGGGCACGGGCGAGAGAGAGAGAGAGAGACTCCTATAGGGCCGCGGCGCACGCGAAACCGATACACGCGCGCAGAATGCTCGCTCGCTCGCTCTCGGCTCTCCTCGAGGGCTGGGCGTTCGTTGAACCTGCATTGGGCTCTTCCTCTTCCGTTCCCGATTCGTGACCGGTCGCCACACGCGGCTACGGGGGAACCGGCTGAACTCTCTCGCGCGAGCGCGCGGCGATGTATTCGCGAAAAAAAGGGGAGAGCCCCCGTTATGAAACCGCGCGCGCGGGGAGAGAGAGAGATAGAGACTTTTCCTTTCCTCCGCGGAAACCTCGCCAATTAGAGCGATCCGCTCGAACGTAACGATCGCTTGTCTATAAAGATATGAGATCGCCGGGAAGAGTGGCTCTCCCCCGGCGTGTGTGTGTGTCAGGTTAGGCTTTCTCTTCCCTCGAACCTTAAATCTTTTTATCGGCTGCATCTGTTTTACGTATATACGTACCTGCTCTTGAGTTCATGCACCGGGCAGCGATAAGCGACGATTTTTCGAAATAAATTCTTCGAATTATCAGTGGGGGCCTCGTTTCGAGCGCCGATTTTATATTATCGGCGACGACGTTTTTAACGTGGCAATTATAGCCCAGAAGTGGGTTGGATATACATATATACAGTTTTTCCAGCCGATCCGAGATAACAATGCAAATGTCCGGCGGGGTTTGTGCAATCGTTGAAAACAGCGATTATTCCCCGGGCGCACGATGGGATCGCTCTCTTATAATATGCACGCCCTTTCTTCATACGCCGGAGCTGCACGCGTGCCTACTTTCTGTTCGTACCTGACAGATCCTCCTTCGGTTTCCTTCTTCTTCCTCTTCTTCCCTTTGCCCTTTAAGACGGGGTTTGTGTATTTCTCTCTCCTCTGGTGTATACACTTCGCTCCGATTATGCATGACTTGCTTACGCATCAACTTCGTAGCATTTGGGCGTGAGCGCGGCTCTCGAGTTGCTTTGAGACGCAATCACGGCTTTTTATTGTTGTCTATGGGATCTACGAACCACGAGCTTCCCGTCGAGCTGAGTTACGTAATCATAGTTATTACGGGGCGATTCTCAAAAATCATCGTTTTTAATTCCGCGTCGCGCACGAATGAAACTCAGCCGAGAAAATCTCGTCTAAATAATAGAGCCGTACTAAAGACGCTGTCATCGTTCGCTCGAAAAAAAACAACGAAGTTCTTCTTCCTCGTTAATTGCAAAGAATATAACTTTGCGAATAAATCTAAAAATCCAGAAAATACTTTCCGGTGAAGGTTATATTTATGAACTCGGAAGACGTCCGCGCGACACCCTTATCTCCGCCTGTTATCCAGCTTTCCAAACTTCACCTTTCTCCCATTAAAATTTTCCTCGATTTTCCCCGAAGCCTCGCGGAGAGAAGTGCATCCTCTCTGCACGAGCGCGCGGTTTTATCGAGCAGCTCGGTAGCTAATCACGTCACAGGTGATACGTAAACACTCCCCCCAGTCAGCCTCCGGGATCGTTTAAGGATAAGCGCGACGGTGGCCTTTATTGCTCGAGCGGCGTCGTTGCCGCCGCCGCCGCCTGTCGTATTGCTCGCGCACTTTCTCGATTGCGCAACAACTCGCGAGGGATCGAGAGAGAGAGACGGTAGCGCCTATTCCGAACCGCTGCCGTCGCGATTAAATGGTAATTAGATTCGCCGTAGGGATAAGATTGGATTTCGTTGTAACGATCTCGCCTCTTACACGCGCCGGTCTCCGGTGTGAGAAAAGCGTGAAAACGCGCCGAACACGGTCGCCGAAAAGAAAACGGTTTAATGAGGATAACGATCGCGGATTATCTGAAATTTAAAGTGCTCTCTCGGCGCTTTCAACGTTTTGCCTGGCCTGTAAAGCCGGGCTCGTTGCTAAATCCGCGCGATTTAGGGAAGGGTTATACACTCGCGGGGGGGGAAAAAAAAATTTAAGGCGCACGCCGAAAGGTAAATTTAGCGATTTACGGGGAAATATCAATAATCCCGTAAAAGGAAGATTCATTGTTATATTCTTCCTCGAGCGTCTCCTGCCTTCTTTATTTGTTTTCGTGGCTGCTGCTACACGTTCTTACTATAAAAATAAATTACCTCATGCAAACGCCGTCCTATTGTTGCCTCCTGACAAGACGGAAGCTGCGGGGAGAAAAGCGCGAAAGCACGAAGCCGTCCGATAAATATACAGGCGCGCGATCGAGGTATATATTGAGAGAGCGAGAGAGAGAGAGAGAAAAAAAAAGGATCGCATAAAAATGACGTTTATATAAGATTTACCAAACAAAAGAGCGGTGAATTTGAAATTCGCGCGCGGAGCCGAGGAAAAAAAAAATTTATGTAACCGAATTCCCGAAAGCGTGAAGCGATCGCTGAAATGTGTGCAGCTGTGCGGCTGAAAGCGAAACAGGGATCCGCGCGAGGTTAAAAGTCGACGGGAATCGGTGTGAGCCTACTTGAGATTTACTACTTTGCACATAAGTATTTTGTGCCTTGGTTTAAAATATATATACTTTGTGCATCAAAACAATCAGAATAACTTGACATTATCGAAAACGTACAGATACAAGTATAAACATTAATCCTCCTTCAAAAATCTTCCTATCCACGAGCTATTACTCTTCTTCCGCTGCGCTTCTTTTTGCCCGGCACTGCACACATCGCAGCCAGTACCGAAGCAACAAGCCCCCCGACTGTTCATTACAAAATAGCCCGCGCACGAGAATCCTCTCCCGGCCGCCGCCGCCGCTGCCGCTGCCGTGCACTTTGCGCTCTTTGCTTGTCTCTTTCTCGATGCGGCGCGTCGCCGCGGGTTTTATCGCTCGTCTCTGCGTGCGCATAAATTACGCAACGAGCGAGAGCGCAGGGGAATGAATCACGGCGAGCCGGCCACCGTGCGATACAATATCCCTCTTCCCCGGACTCCGTACGTGACTTGCGCGCGCGCGCGCGCGCGGATTTTCGCTGTATAGAAGCGCGTACGCAGCGCTCATTTGTCAGCGGAGGCCGGACTC
The DNA here is from genome assembly GCA_035582975.1 of Ormyrus labotus. Classification (NCBI taxonomy): domain Eukaryota; kingdom Metazoa; phylum Arthropoda; class Insecta; order Hymenoptera; family Ormyridae; genus Ormyrus; species Ormyrus labotus. Next base: position 9,437 of record JAWWEO010019233.1, on the reverse strand, counting down.
GCTTCGATCGCGGTCCGGCCTTTTAATATTTATCCGAGCGCGCGCCGACGCGCGTGTTTGTGACGTCGATTGAAATTTTTGGTTACGCGCGCTCGATTGATCCGCTTTTTGCGCGTATTTGTTGCGTCAAATTACTTTATGTAGATGACGGGGAGCTTCGGACGCGGTGGAAAAGCTTTAGCTCGGTGTTGCGTGATTTTTTTGTATGTCGGTTTTTTTTTTTAATTGGTCGTGCATTGTTTTGACAATTTACCTTTGTTTTTGGAGGTTTAACGCACCGTGAAGTAATTGAAAATGCGTTTATTTTAATATATTTATGTCGGAACAATTTATACAATAAAAAAAGAAACAAGCTCTCGAGCTTACCGTGCCTTTCAAAACTAATTCCCAAAGCTTTCGAAAGCCAGCGAATTACGACCAAGATAAATTTATAGTCAACCGCGTCGATAGTAAACAATGCTGCAACAAATTACGACGCTCCCATAAGCTTCCCGAAAGCCCTTCCGGACTCTCCCGAAGAAAAAGACGTCACCCACTCGCTTTAAGCATTCATCGTCGATCTCTGTATCTCATATTCGGCTGCATTTCCAACGGTAAAAAGAGGCGGCGAACCTCGCATCGAATGTCAATGTATTCAAATGGCCCTCGCAGCTGCCGTTTCACTCGGCGAAGGAGGTCTCCGGAGCTCGCATGCATACGTGCACACGCGGCAACCCCTCGAGGAGGAGGCCTCCGAATACGTCGGTCTTACATATGCAAGCGGAGGAGGACGCGAAATAATGGACTCGGGAGGTAAATAAAAAGAAAACAAAAAACGTGGCCCGCGCACAGGAGGGGAAAACCGTGAGACGTAGAATCGGTTACGTTAACGGAAAGTCCGGGCGTAGAAAGTATCCTGCTATCCTGGATTTGGAGACGAGTCGCGATGAGGTAACGGATACTCTGCCCTTTGGCATTGCTGGGCTTACTTTCTTGCCGAGGAACGAGAGAGTTTCGGGACGAGGTACGTTGCGAAAGCAAACGCGCGGATTTGACGGAGTAACGGTTTATTTAATAGTTGATTATTCTTTTTTTTTTTGTTGATACCTATAAAAAACGATTATAAGTTACACTCTTTTTGAGCCTCGTCTTTGCAAAGCTGACACAATCATTACTTAATACATCACAACATCATGAAAACGTCGCAATAATACGCTCCTAAGCCGCTCGTTCACAAAATTCCCGCTGTACAATATGCCTTCTGAAAAAAAAATCCTGATTGATAGCCCGGAGGAAGCTGCCATCGCCGGAGCCGCGCGGAGAGCCGCTCTCGGCGTTCTCCCCGGAGAATGCAACTATTGTACGCCGGGTAATGATTCTAGTTTCAGCTCGGCTAAAGTATTTTAATCAAAGTGTCGTTTGTGGGTGGGAAATAAATGAATCGCGCCCGATCCGACGTCAATGAACGCTGAAACTCGCGAGAGAGCAGGCACAAAGATATTCCACCGACGCCCGCGCGCGGAGGCTGGCGATTGCTCGACGAGGCTTCGAGCATTGTGTGCGCTGTGTGTGTGCTCGCGCCTCCTGAGAAAAAGACGGATTTCGTGGGAAATTGCGCAAGACGCGGGATTGATACGCTGGGAGAGTTATGAAACGATGCGTCGTCGTCGAATGGAAGGAAAATTGTGAAAGTATATATAGCTTTTGTTGCGTTGAAAATTGGGTTGGTGGTGGAGAGATTCGGGAAGAGAAGAGCTACCAGAAACTCATTGTTTCAGTGGAAGTTAGAAGCTAATGACTATTTTATTGGACAAGAGAAAATAATTATATTATTTATGCAATTAGCTAAACTTTGCATCCGAAATGAAACTTATCATTGGAATTTGATCTCTCGACCGAAAGAGTGCGTCCCCAATTATTTTTATAAACTTGCAAAAAAATAAGAGCATAAAAATCTCGTAAAGCACACAAACACGCGCGTTTATTACCGCTCAAAAAGAGAAAAAATATCATACGGCCAGGACAAATACCCGCAAGTCTTCTTAATTAGCGGCAAAGTAACTCAGCGCCGTATAAGTCGTCCCGGCGATTCGGGGCAAAAAACTCGGGTTTTCGCTCGCGGTAAGGTCTCTCCTCGCGCGTGGGCGTGAGTCTCCTTTTTGGGGTGCGCCACTCGCGCGAAAGGTTACTGCATTCGCGCGCGGACAGAGAGTGAGAGAGAGAGAGAGAGAGACGAAGGCACGTAATGCGGAAAATTGCTCACTTAAAATAATTACGTTTTTCGCTGGAAAGTATCCGTGCGAATTTCGATGATTATACATGCACCGCTTTTCGGAACAATATGTGTTTATTTTACGTTTTCTTCGCCCGAGAAAACGAGCCATTGTTCGACGGTTTTAAAGGATCTGCAATTGGGAGAGAGAGAAGGTTTATCGGCGAGCATTATGCCAATATCGATTTTAGATTTTGAGGACTTTTATATCCTTGGCGCGAGACCGGCGCTTTTTCGGACGAGGAAAGTTCAAAGTTAATTTTTATCATTACGCCGTTAATGCATGTGTTTATTTTATGGTGATTCGAGGAACGGCCGGGAGAAATTCAAAATGTGGATATAATGAATTGGGATTAGCATATACGTAATTGCAATGTGAATAATGGATTGAAATTTTGAGAAAACCCGTTTGACTTGTTTCGGGACAAAGAGCAATTCGCCGAATGTTAGTCAATGAGGAGTTCATCATTTCTAATAATATTTTTCACAAGTTGCTCAATTCAAATTCTCAAATACAATCTCTTCACATTTTTGGGGTAACTTTTTTTTCACAGTTTTAGTACTTCGCTTGACGTCATGAAGGTACTTACAAAAGTTTTCGAGCAACTTGTAATTTAAAGTCCGATAAAGGGTCAATATTTGAGATTGAAGCCGCGACCAACTTGTTCGCAGTTCTAAAACTTTGTTCGAAACTAAAAAAACAACCTTAAAACTACTCGAAATTTATAGTCGTACAAATTCCCGGCGGTACCGTACAAAAGTCGCATGCAAATTTTCCCGCGTAAAATATTTAAAAAAAAAACTTTCTACCGCGTTAATTTCACCCGGCCGCGCTCCAAATTAGTCCGGCAATTTTTTCGCTCCCACAGCAGCTCGCAGCTGTGTTCGGCTAATAATCGGGCCCCGCTTTTCCGGGCCGGCGCTTCGTGCGGCGCTGTGGGAAAAGCACTTTCGTGAAAAGCGTGAGTATATACAAGGTGCAGCTCGCGCGCTCGTGTCTCGGCACTTGTGCCCCTAATGGGATTTCCTCTCGAGCGCGATACAGACGTTATAGGCCGCGCGGCTGCTCCTCTCGGCGATCGGTTGAAAAACGTCGCAACACCTCCTTCGGAGGGGGGGGGGGGGGGGCGGGGGAGGCCAATTGCCACGCGAGATCGTCGTCCAGGAAGTCGATCGCATTGTTAGGCCCGGCCGCGCGCGCAAAAACCGTTTTCAACGGGAGGCTCATCACGCTCCGCGTGCAAGCGCCACCTTCCACCTCTCGTGAGCGGCAATCAGCCGAGAAATATATTTAGAAAGTTGAGCCTGGGCCTTTTTTCTCTCTCTCTCTCCGGAGCCGGTCTTTTTTATCGGGGCTGCTGCCGCTGCCGCGATTCCACCGCGAGATATTCGGAAATACGTGATGCTCGCGGAGGCTTATTAGGAGGCTAAGCCTCTCGCAGTTCGACTGGCTTCACGATTTATTTATGGAGTGTTATACGCTGCTGCTGCTGCCGCTTCGGGTCGTGATGGAAACTCGCTGATTTTTCTGCCGAGGGGATTATTGAGTCCGGGATTGATTTTTTTCGTTATTGCGTTATGGATGCCGTTTCGTCATGCAAATTAGAGCAGCTGTTTTAACGGGATCCTCGCCGCGGTGAAAAAATCCGTATTGATCGAGATATATTATATATGTTTTTGGTTCCAGCCTTTTCTCTTTTGCCTTTTTATTATTTTACATCTGATTAGCGTATCGGGGAATACATCTTGTGAACCGTAATAGCGAAATAAATAAGTGTATTAGGTTACTCGAGATACACGCCGCGATTTTTTATATATCATTCGCTCGGTCAATATTTTTGTCTGACACAGATTTTTAGATGCAGTCTTTAACGAGAAACGTTCCCAAGTACACCGACTTATAACACTTTGTTCGTTCGTTTTACAAACGAAGTGAAGTAACCAATTAGAACTTGAGGTAGTTTCTCGAAATTACTCAATTTCAGTTACAGTGTATTCCTAATTAAACTACGTGCCATACTACTCATGCAAATGATTAAAATCTACTAAAATATAGCAACAAGATTGACTTCAATATTTAAACAGAAAAATATATTTTAAGTAATTTTTAAACGCAATAAAAAATAAAGAATATCAACCACCTGGAAACAGTTTTACGCTGCTCCACACTCTCAATCTTGACGGACGCAGAAACATTACCATAATTTTTAAGTATCACGTTACACATTGTTAATGCGTAAATACTTTTCACAACACGACGCGGCGTGTTACATTATTCAATGCTCGACTCGGCAAATAACAACTCATTACCATTTTAATAACTCGCCACTTCCCCCGGTGACCGCGGTGTACTTAGCTCGAACAAAGCTCGCGCGGCGCGAGAGATCGAGAGAAAAAGCGCGCCGAATCTCATCTCGCGAAACAGTAAAATACACTGCTCTCTCTCTCTCTCTCTCTCTCTCTCTCTCTCTCGCGGATTTGCATAAACACTCGTTCGAGGGAAGCGCGGAAAGGCGAGAAACGCGCGCGCGCCGCGAAAAACGGGCGATAAGCCTAACCGGCAATTTGCCGATCGGCCGCGGCGATCGATTCGAAAAATCACTCGGCAACGGTTGCGTTCTCGCTCTCGCAGCCGATTTCCCAGGTTCGCACATATACTTATACGTGATTCGTCTGCCTCGTTCTGTTTGCGGGTACGTACCGGCTAGGATAAAGATGCCGGGCTCTCTTTTGTGCGAGGTTGTACCATGAGTGGATGCGAGTACGCCTCTCGCGGGACTTTTTGTTCGCGGGTGAACTTTGAAGAAAAGGCTGCAGTTGTAGTGCAGAAATGCTAATAATTGTACTTTCTATTTCCGAGAATTATAATTATGTGGGATAGTGGCGCTGGAAAGTTCCGGGTACAGAGTTTTCAGCTGTTATTTTTACAATATTAGAGATTCTTGAATATATTAGTCAAATATTACGTAAAGAAACAATTAGGTTTTGTACTTTAGCGACGTCGCTTTGAAAGTTTAAAATTTCTAAACAGCCTTTATTTAACGACAATTAATTATGCATTTTTTCTTTTCGTTTTTAAATGGAAAATTTGGTTAGGTTGAATTTATTAAAACCCCGAGAAAAGGAGCAAAACAACCTGCTAAATTCAAATCCCTCTAAAAAAAAAAAAAAAAAATCTGCTTCCACCTGCATCTCAATTCATTGAAAATTCGCTCTTTTCAATCGCACCCCCGCGAGATCAAAAAGCAAAACAATTAAGATCCTAGAGAGCGGCTCGGATAAGGCAAAATAAAACAGTCGGCAGGCCGCTCGCGATGATTCATTGTCGGAAAGAGGGGGGGGGGGGGGAAGGAGGGAGATAAGATCGAGAAAGACGAGCCGCGTGCGTGACGCCTCTAACTCCAGTTATTACCGGCGGGACGCAGCCGTGCAGAGCGAAAGTGAGCTTCTGACTCGCGCCTTTTCAGTCCGCGCTAAACGCCTAAACTTACTAATTTACTGTCGTCGAGGACGAGCTGCCGCTGCGCGCTGCTTATCCCACCGCGCGCCCGAGGATTTACGGTTACGCGCCTGGAATTAGAAACGGGAAATTCGCAGGTTTTACATCGTCTCTTTTTCCGCGGCGCCGATATGGATTTCACTTTTCGAACTCTGCCGTTGCCGCGCGTCGCCGTTATTATTTGTAATAGGTTATTCATGATAAACGAGGCCTGGGCCGGGGGTTCGCTGCGGGTCTTCCCCAATGGGTGTATTGTTTGCTAATACCCCTTTGAATTTTAGCTCGAAAATCTTCGGAGAAAATTCAATCTTCGCCGGTCGGTTTATGCAAATTTTGAAAACTTATACGCGGCGGCGAGCGTTCCGAGAGAAATCAGGCTGTTTGTGAAAAGCTCTTGAGATATTAGAAACAGCAGAAAAAATTGTCAAAATTAAAATTATATAGGCAATAAACTGCCTCGCTCGGCTGTAAAATTATAATTTCTCTAATGATTAAACAAGCATATCCTTTACAGTTTTATTGGCGGTGGCGTTAATTTAAGATCCTCCCGCGAATTTGAAAGCGGAAATTACGAACGAGCAAATTAATTTATTTGAGGCGCGCGGAGATCATTTGTACGTACTTGACATGGTACTAAACAGGATGATTTTTCACGGTGCTATTTGTTGCAATTGAAAACTGATCTCTATCAATACCAATGGGACGACGCGTAAAGTCACTAAGATGATTTATGCTTGTCGTTCGCGGGAAGACTTATATTTATGGCTTCGTGCGCTGCACTCATTGATATTGTCTAACAAAATCGTTGCACTTTGTTCTGGCAATTTTACATATTCCCGTTTAAAGACGAAGGCAAATTACAGTTCGTTAAGAATACCCTTTAATTGTTTGAAAAAAAATTACATTTAAAGAAAACAGAAATTAAAAACTTGATTTTAGACATTGAAAAATTGTCTAAATCATACTAGGCAAACCAATTAGATTACAATACGAAATCCTTCACTTAAGCCTATAAGAAGCACCAAAAAATAGAGCGCAATCCTCTACGAAATTCGGCAGTCCCCGACGGCCGCGAGCCGCAGTTCGCCAATGCTGCGCCGCACTCTTGCAAATTCAATGTCGCCGTGGCCTGGAGCCTTTTTTCGAAGGGTGATTGATGCCGCGCATAAATTGCGCTCGCTCGCGGGGCTTGACCGAGTCGGCGTCTAATGTCGCTCGCCGTGACATGTTTATGGACCGCGTGAAAGTCACACACATCTGCTCTAGGTACGAGGTTCCCGCCGGAGAGATATTCCCAATGCGCTTTTACGCTCTCGTCCGCGCGACTCTCTCTTTCGTTTCTTTCTCCGCGCGTTTCTCGCACTGCGCTCCGCGCGTCTCCGTTTTCTTCCCTTTCTTGCGCGCGCGCCCGTAACCGTTCTCTCTCTCTCTCTCGAGGAGCGAGTTTATAAATTTCGAGCGAGCGAATAGGCTGAAATTTGAAACTACCTTCGAATTGAAATTTCTCCCCCGTGGCTTTTGGCGCTAAGTGAATTAGTAGGGCGTTAAATTTTGCTCTTGTGAAATCGGGTGGTTAAAATGTGTGCGTCGCGTTCTGCTTAGCGATTTTTCGCAGCAGCTGTGTAACCGCGGTCCTTTTTTGATTTAAAATCCAGAGGAAAATTTCGCAACGAAACCTTTCGCGGATCCGATTCTTATCGCGGCAAGAAAATACGTTCATTAAGACATTAAAAACATTTTAGCTTAATTACGCGAATTGCGAAAGGCACTTTCTGGCGCGTATTTTTTAATGCCTATATATTAACCCGACGTTTAAGACTGAAACCTCTCCGAGCGGCGCAATTAACGTCATAAGAAAATTTAATATAAACTCCCAAAAAAAGAAGAAAAAAAAACGAAGATGCATAACCTCTCGGAGTGAAATCAGCTCGGTCCCGCGCGCGATAAAAAAAAAAAGAACAGCAGAGCCGACAGCGGCGACGACGCACTTCCCTCTCGGTCCTCCGGCATTATTGCATAGAATTAATGCCCACGTGAAATTGATACAGTCTCTCCCCCTTCCCCTCTCTCCCTTTTAGAAATTTATGCGCCGCTCTCGCGCGTCTACGTTCGTCATTCACCACCTACGAATTTCCAGGGAAAGGAGATACGCTTTGTCCCACTTTTGCGAGAGCGGCGCGCGCGCGCGCGCGATGCCCCGGAATTATATGCCTCTCTCGCTCGCGCGCACTTTTTCTCCCCGCGCGCTCTCTTTATTGTGCTCGGGCGGGTGCGCGCTCCGTCGGCAAACAATGCAAAATGTGGGAGCGCTGCGCGCGCGCGCCGCTTTGTATTTATTGGAAAATTCGACACCCACGCCGATTTTGCGCGCGGGTGAAAGTCGACGAGGAGCCGCCGAGATGCGTTGCGGATTTCGCTCTCGAAATTTCGCTGATTTTTCGGCCTCTCGTTTGGCCCGAGCTTTTTTTGCTTCTTTGCGGCGGATGCGTGATTTGTGGGGCGCTCATTACGCATTGAACGTACGAGGTGTCGTTGAATCGTGAGAGCGAGAGGCGCTTATACGAATAAGGTGTCGGTTTGGATTTACGGAATTAATGAAGCATAAATATTATGTGTGATGCGTCGTTAAAGTTGAATCATGAAATATATATGGTTGGGATGTGGAGCCTGTAATTTATTTAAATATTTGAGATTGAGAATTTCTGCAAATGGTTGAATCAAAGTGCAGAAGATTTCCAAGTTGAATGATTAACAAGTAAAATTAAGAACAAATCTATACTTTAATTAAGAAAGTAATGAGAATATTATTATAGCGTTATAATTTTGCATTTAAATAAACGCTTTGACAAATGAAAAGCAATCATTCAGAAGACAAGTAAAAGTTCGAGGAAAGTAAAACTTAAACTGAAATCGAAAAAGTAGGGCTCCATTGTCGTCGTTTATTCGCGTCCTCTTAAAACGCCGTAAATTTCGCAGCACTTAACTAAAGATACCCCTCTGATGTCACTCCCATTCACAACAAGCTCATCTCCATTCAAACAAAAACTCATTATATTAGCCCGATATCGCCGGTGATTCACCGTTTGAATTCTGCCCCCGCAGACAACGTCTCCCCCTCCCCCCCGCGCGTGCATCAAAAAGCAATCCGTTACACATCGAACTGTCTTTGTCTCTCCGCCGAATTTAGCGGCGCGCTTATTTTCGCCTCGATTGTATTTGGCAGAATTCGGCTGCGGCGGGAAGAGAGCGAAAAAAAAGGGAAGACGCGCGCGCGCGGCGGCCACCGAAATACTCGGCCTCGCCGCGCGCGAATAATATCTGCTATCGCGTCCTTGGCTGATGCCGAGAATCCGAGAGCTTGTTAACGTCAGAGAGCCTGAAAGAGCTGTTTTTCGCCTATCTCCCAAAGGGCTTCCGAGAAAAGGAGGCGCCAACGCGCTAAGTTTAAACCGAAAGCGGTTTTTCGGGATGGTTCGCCTTTTGGGAGGTGGACGAGGTGTAGCTTTTGGGGAAGGAAGTGGGAGGAGAAGGCTTGATTTTTGGTCACCGCGAGTGGCTTTATTTGAAAAGGAGTGGTTTTCAGTGGAAACGGTCTAAGAATAAATGCGAGGGGCTATTCACTCCTTGAAATCAGTTGACCCCCTGTTCTGGAATCGATTACGAATCACAATGAAATCCAGTGAAATC
>JAWWEO010019232.1:0-16062 GCA_035582975.1 Ormyrus labotus | reverse complement strand
TAGATTCTATCTAGCGGATCTATCTGGAATCTAGAATTCTGGCTAGAATTTATCGGAAACTTGCTACCAGGGATTATACTGTAGTAAAGGCAGTTGGCACTCTTTATTTTTTCTCGTTAAGCTTCACTGTTATAAAGATCTATATACATATATAAGATGCTGCTCTGAAAATCCCGTAAAATAATACCCTTCGTCTATTAAATGAATGACTTTTTTTAAGTTTTTGCTTATACTAAATGAATGTGAAGAAAAATAATTAATATTCTGACGTGTAATAAAAATTAATAAAACTTTTTCAACGAATCTAATTATTGTATTTATAATTTATTAACAATTTAGCCAGACATTTATCTATCCCAAACCCCTATCGGTTATCAGAACAACGCACGAAAATCCGCAGGTCGTAAAGCCCGCAAGATTTCAGCAAATTTGTCCCGCAAACTATCAACTAAACGAAATAATCAAGCTCACCTTAACGGCGGACGAGCGAGCATAAGACCCGATGAAAGGCCGGAGATTTCGCGCGCCGCGTAAAGTCAGTAATAGTCGGTTAAAGCGTCCGGCGGCCGTTTTCTTGCGTTAGCGGCTCTTTCGCCCCTCGCCGTCGTCGTCGTCTTCAAATCCGCGCGATGCTTTTAAAGCTCCGTTCCCCTCCTCCGAGCCGAGTTATGTGCGCGCTGGGCGCGGCGGATCTCTCTTTTCAGGCGACGTTTAATTCATCGCGAAATTAGACGGGCCGCGCACTCGGATCGGCTTAATAAACGCGAGTAAGTGGGTTCTTAAGGGTGAAATGTGAACTGTAAGAGTAAATGGGATGGTAAGAACCGCGGTTGTTTTCTTTCCATTCTGATGGCTGGTATTTTATTGGGCGGATTTGTTACTTTACGGGTTTGAAAGCGATTATTACATTTTGTGTAAAGATATGAGTGAGTAAAATTAAGATTATTGCACACTATAATACGCATTGATAATTCATTTTCCTATTTATTCGCGCTTGTATTTAAACCCGTATAATGAAAACAGGCAAGCCTGCAAATACAGCGTTGTACAGTGCCCGATGGTAAAGCGGGTAATTTTATTTTAATTTCTACTCCATCAAGTTCATATTAGCGATATTAACGGCAACCTTATTAAGAATTTAATTCTGCCTGAATTTCGAGCGTAATTTCCGTCAACAGTCGAGTCTTTAAAGGCTCCTCCGCGCGAGGCAGGAGCATCCCTCTTCTTTCCGCAGCCTCGCAAGGAGCAGGGGTAAAAACACTTTCCGAGGTGCTGGTTATTTTCACAGCCGTTGGCCTCTCATACGCGAACTTTTTTCAAATCCGCGCGCAGAAGTAAAAGTCGGCGGGCTGTTTTATTTAAAAATCGTTAGCGCCGCCGCGGAAGAACATTAGAAGGAGGGGAAACGGGAATCTCATCAGAGCTGCGGAGAATAAGAAAGAAAGAGCGTCAACTTTCCGCCTCGGATTTGTTGGTTTTCGCTGCGTTTGGTCGAAAGGCGGGGGAAAGTTTGGCCGTTTGCGAAGCCGCTGATTACTCGCCGTCGCGCGGCTTCTTAATCTAATTCTTTTCCCGCTAAAACGCGCTGGAAATTTTTAATAAGAGGGAATCATATTTTCCTTTGTAAATGTTCTTTTTCTCCTCGAAGGTGAAAAGCGTTTTCTTCTCGTCCTTTCCACGATTAATTTGTTTAAAAAACAAGGAATTTGGTCAGTAGTAACTCGTTCAGTTAGGCTTCTTAAATTTGAAAACTGAGCTTTTAAATAAATTGATTTACTTGAAACTCGGGTATCGTGTCAATAAAGTAGTTTACCTTCTGCACAAGCAAACACACGTCACACCCCGAAAGCACGAACCAATTAGTGCATATCGCAGTAATTAATTCCCCGCGGTTCGGCTTCACTTTTACAGCGGAATACGCCAGTGACTTGGTGCGAAAGCGCCGAAATATCGGGCAGCCGCTTATTACAACAGCGCTTGGCAGGAGGCATCCATCGCTCTATTTTCTCCTCCGTTTAGCTAATTTCAATTAGAGAAACTGCGACCGAGCCGTACAAACAGAAAGCTCGAGAGCGCGAAAGCGAAGGAGCAAGAGAGAGAGCGAGAGAGAGAGATAGAGAGACAGCGAGACCGAACAGACGGAGATGAATTCTCAGATGGAAACAAGAGATGTCAGTGCTTGCGGTTGCGTCATAGGCAAGAGCGAGAGAGGATGGATTCGCAGATGGAAACAAGAGACGTCAGTCCTTGTGCGGTTACGTCAAATGCGTTAGATCGTGTGCAGAGGGACGGAGATAGAGCGGGAGGGAGAGGGAGAGGGAGGGTGAGGGCGAGAGAGAGGGAGAGAGAGAGAGATCCTGGCGTGCGTATATACCGGAGATCGCAGGAAGGTAAGATCAAACGGCGAGATTCCCGGAGGTATTCCGGGAGCCAAGCAAAGTACAAACAGCGGCATTCCCCCTCTCCGTGTATGTGTGCACTTCTGCGCCTGACTTGCTTTCTGCAGAGTCGGAGAGAAAGCTTTCCATCAGTGTGCGTCGCTCCGAGATAAAACGCGAGTGGCTGCTGCATTTTCCGCCGCTTTTCCGGCGTGGTTTCAGGGACCTACCCCGCCGCGTCCTGCGTCGGCTTTTATTAGCTGCGAGCAGCAGCCGCTTGACTTTAATAATACGTTTTTGGCTTTTTACGCCGGACGAATTGCGATTCCATAGTTACTGTTACACGTGAAGCTGCCGATTATTTGAAAAGTTTCTTGAATTTTCGGAGTTTTGTGCGCGAGAGTTGTAATTGGGGAAATTCGGGTGAAGCGAATGCTAACGAATACGAATTTAATATAGCATAGTTAGTTCAATTCTAAAAGGAGAAGAATGGAATGAAATAATAAAATTTTCTATTTTAATCCTGACATCAATTGAACAAATAATCTTTAACTGCTCGAGTTATTGATTTCTTCTTCCTCTTTGTTTACGTTCAGATACACGTATTTTTAGCCACACTTATTTTTGGAAGCTTATCGTCTTTCATGGTGTGTTGATTCAGGAAGTTCAAGGTTCTCCTAGCATTTGAGTTTGACCCTTATATTGATTTTATTCCGGAGGATAACAAGGTTTCGTATTATTTGCGGAAGATCGTGCGATAAGTACATTGCGGTTGCCGAACCTACTTTCTGGGGTATGCAAAGTAGAAATATACGAGTACGGTAGGACGATCTCCAATTTCCGGAGGTTTATGTTTACTCGAATAAAATAGAATGTCGTAAAGCAGAGCTTATCTATAACGACAGCATTACGTAGATTTTAGGAAGATGATAAAAATAAAAGCCGGATGCCATTACTAAAAACGTTGCGCTGCGGATGAGCTTAAAAAATTCAGACTGCGCCGCATTTGCAAAATGCCAGCGGAGACGAAGCAAACAACTTACACGCAGACCTGAACCGCGACACAGCAGTCCGTAAAGAGAAAAACGTTTCATTAGGGGAAAGGGGGAGGCGAAAGAGCCGAACGGCAAAAGGAACGGTATTCTGCGTCTTTTCCTCCGACTCCCGAGTTGCTATTTCTTTTGAAACTGCGGCGTTTGTATATCCCTCGCGTTATCTCTCGTTGCATTATTCGTTCTCTGGTGTATATATATATATATATATATGTATATACACGCGAAGCAGACGTTGGTCGTCGACAAAGTGTCTTCTTTTGACAATAAAGAGCGATAAACGCAAGCGTACAAAGCTGCTCCGGCGATAGAGAAATAGAAAGAGAGATCTTTGCCCGGCTCAATCTCTCTCGACGAGGAAAGTCGTCGGCGGGCTGACGAGTCGTGATTGAGTTTTTAAAAACGTAGAGTGCGGATTTCAGCGGGGATTCAGCGATGCACCGCAGCGGCTGCCTTTATACGGATTTGTAGAATTTGAAAGATGACGCTTCTGCTTTCCTCTCTGGCTCTATATGCAAGCGACGCGGCAGAAATCCACGTTGCCGCGCCGTTTGCTGATTGAAAGCCAATGCGTTCGGATGAAAGAGCATTTTATAGTAAATACCGTTCTACCCACATCATATTTTTAATGGGCTGCGTTTTACTTATTTTTGCCAGAAGAATTTTAGCTTATTTATGTAGGCTAATTAATGATTGTACGTACTTTATTGAGACAATGTGACTGTATATTCATTTCTCGTTAAATGATTATTATAAGAAATAAATGATGCGGTGAATTTGTTTGAGAAAACAAATTAACTTGCAGGACGTTTAGTTTGTATATTATCAAAATTATTAACGAAACCGATTTTGTTTAATCAAAAAAATATTAAAAACAAATCCGCTCGCTGTTAAATTGCGTTAATTTCCACCGAAAACGATCGCAGCCTTACGCGAACTCGTACAGCCCCGGAGCAGCAGCAGCGCCTGCATGCAAACAGACGAATTCGTTACGTCCCGGCTTCCGCGCGCGCGACTCCCTCAAAGTTAGAAAACCAAGTAACAGACAGCCTCGGAAGCGCAGCGCGGAGGAGGAGATTTAGCGACCCGGGCCGCGAGCACATTGCTTTCCCAGGCGGCGCCGCCGCCGCTCCCGGAGAATGACCTCAGAGATGACGCACGCAGGATAGCGGAGCCCGAACTAATTTGATATTTCGCCGGGGTCGAGGCGGCTTTATACGGCCCGACCGGGGGCTCTTCGATAATTTTACGGACCTCCTATTGCCGCTCCCGCGAGTTTCAATCGCTCTGGTTTATGGGCTTTTTCCCTCGCGGTTGGGACACTGCTGTTGTGTCTAAATTAAAGCTCCCCTTTAGGTTGATACGCGGTTCTAAAACTTTTATTCTTTCTCGGTTATGTCAAATTTTTATTGTGTTATATCCGGATTTATTGATTCGAAATATTTAAGGTCGTAACAGATAGTTAGCCTCACTTAGCTTTACAATTTTGTTATTCAAATTCTTAAATATGAAGTTGGACGAATACGGCGAGTTCATTATCCCTAACAATCGGCTCATATTTTAGTCTTAATAGATACACTTTATGACGTGCATTTATTACGTGGCAATAGATTAAGTCCTAACCTCTAGCTGTCGATTCACGGCGCTCACGCTTAATCTCGATCTTTGAAGGTGTGATGTAGTATTAAATTGAAGTTGCAGATATTTCGCTTTCGTCGGCTCAGACGACGGGCTCTTTTACTTGCTGATCTTCCAAAGCTGAATCTTCGGTCAACTTTCTGCGGAGCTGTCGAATTTGGATTCACTTTCTACTGAAGACTAAAGACAAGAGACTAATAATCGACGCTTATTTGAAGCTTCATTTGTAAGTAAAAGATAATTTGGATGTAGGTTAGACGAGAGAAAACCAATCCAGAGTCGACCCTTCGGGAGATTTTGCGGTTGAGAAGAGCTGAATAAGTGTTTCGACGGAGCTTTATTGAAATGTTTTTTGTTCACCGATATAGACGAAATTTTTTTTTATATTTAAAAGTATTTTACAATAGTTTTATCAAACTATTGTTTTACAATTATTTTGCAAAGAACGCAATTTTCATCAAAAATATTTCATTTTATATTCCATAGAAATAAATTGATTAAAATACAATAGGGCCATTTCTTCTTTACTTTAGCATTAAGTTACGTAAATAATAAAAAAAAATGCTGCTGGCTATTAGCTATAAATTGAAATTCGTATTTGCAAAATGAGTTATCACTGGTGCATTTGCCGTAAACAACAGAAATACAAAACACGCGTAAACCACATGCGGTTGACATAGCACTGAACTTACTAAAGTAGGTGTAGCTGTTATTGACAGCACTATAGTTAATGGTTTGCGATTTAGTCGAATTACTCATATTATCGAGTGGAATATGAGACACAAAAATGCCCGGAGTATAGATTTCATCAGCCATTAAAAATGAACTTTATTCGATTGTACTGTCTAAAAGCTTTTTTAATATTTGCGTATTAGTATCTAAAATAGAACAATGATTAATTGAATATTAGATCTCTAATTTAAGATTAACGTTTACCCGACTTGTGTATTTTTCCAAGTTAATGCTTGGAAAGTTTAATAACTGACATTACTTTTTATCCCTATCTGCCATACCGGAAATAAAACTTTGCTGATATGTTATAGAACTCGACAAAGTTTTATCGATCTAGCCATTTGAAAGTAGGTTTTGGAAAAATATAAAAACTGGAATGAAAAGTTCACATGATAATATATATATTCTATAAATCCGCTTTAACTAAAAGTAATGCTTTTTTTATCGCGCATATTTCAGATTAATAAATATCATTTTTAGTTGAAAAACATATTGCCAATCGCTATAAATGAAATAATTTCGAAAACAAACGAGCAGCATTCAGATAATAGACTTGTAAATATATGCGAAGTAAATGACACGATTTCTTCACTTCCTGCTGGATCGTAAGCTTCTTTAAAACAACCCTCCCTGAACCGAGCAAAAACCAACTGAACTCCTGCCCGAAGAATACATTTCAATTGTGCTCGCTGCATTATTTATGATCGTCCCTCGAAAACCAAGAAGACCAAATACCCAAACTCTCGAGGCCACAACAGAACCGCCAGTGGCAAACGGACGAAAAAAGGGGTCCTCCTCCAGAATTCATGCGGCTTGTAATCCCGTAAGTAGCGCGACCCCGAAGGTATACCGGCACCTACGTTTACGTCGTCGCCGTGCGTCTGATTGACGTCAGCGTGACGCGTAGGAGGTCGCCGTGTAATACACTTACGCGTCCTCCACCCCGGAGGAGTGACGTTTGCTTTCTCGGTGTACATTCAGCAATGACTCGCGCTAAGCGTCCGGGCAACTGCTATACGAAGAGAAAGAACCGACTGGTTTGTCGCCCAGTCAAAGCGACGTCTTTGCCTGCCACTTTTGCTGCTCCTACTTACTATATGTGTCGTGGGACGTATTGTGCGAATGGTGACGTGGCTGTCTTTTCCTCAGGATTGAATTTCCATCGACGACGGAGTGTAATAGATTTTTGTCAGGGAAGTATGCGTGGGATATTTTGTCGTCGATGTTCACTTGTGGTTGATGAACAACTTTACTCTGAATAAGGGGCTTTATTGGCACTACATATGCAAGGGTTCTATTTATTTAGTGCAAAATAAATTAAATGAATCAAAGTGTATATAGTTTATTACATTTTTTACTCCTGAATTATTATTTTTATCTTTAAAACAAATGCTACTCACTGAATAATACAGCATAGAAAATGAACAGGGCTTACCTGAAACAAAAAATAAAAACAGATTAAAAATGCTGTGTATTCTTTTGAATCCTTTGAAAAATATTGTTTTATTATTCCGAAAGCTCATTTAAAAACAAGATTTCCAATTAAAATCCCAAGGTCAATAAATGAAACGAACCGACCGGGGCAGGTGATAATGATCCACCTCAGCAGCGGTGGAAGGCATAAATAGCTCAAGTGGATCGTCGCTCGTGCCTCAGAAAAAGCTCTCTCTCTCTCTCTCTCTCTCTCTTATCGAGGAAAGGCGATCCACGTATCAGGCATTTTTTCCCGGGAAATCCTTCCTCGTTGCGCCTGGGAAATCCACACACATATAGACCCCACGTAGTAACCGTGTACGTGAAGGTACGACTAATCTAAGCTCAGTTGGCCAGCTTCACTTGGCTCTAATCGCAGATTCAAGACAACGCCTTGCAGCCAGTATATACGAGAGTGCACTGCAGCCAGCCAGCCTGCCAGGCAGACTCTAGCGCCTTAAGTGGCACGGATGAACAAGTTTAGCCCCCATAATGAGAGTAAAGCTCCTTCTTCTTCTTCAGCTGCTCCTCTGTTTGCTCTTTTTCTCCGCGCCCTGGCTTCCTTTTCGAACTTACGGTCTCGCGTATTTCTCTCTATAGAACGTTATTGCTAACTCCCGTAAATATAATATTCATCTACTCGCTCGAGTTTACAAATCCGAATTCTGGCTAATTTCGAGAAAGAAGAGACTTACGCTTACAATTCAAAAAAATGCTGCAATCATTAGCAGAAATGTTAAGCTCCGGTTACCGCCGTAACTTTGGCACTTCATTCTTCGAGTTCGGCCGAGAGACAATACTTGGCAAGAAGGAAACGACCTAATTTCCCTTTCCTTTGCATTCTTCTGATTTAACAAATTCAATGCGGAATATGGTAACTCCGCGGCAGTAAAATCCATTTCGCCTTATTAACATTCCCGGCGCGAACTGCTCCCTCACTCCAATACGCAAAAGACCTTTACGAGTCCCGCGAATCGAAACGATACGACCATGTTCCACTTCTCCTTCCCTCGGTTCTGCACTATTGTTTACGCGTTTTCTCTCGTATTCCACGGGTAGCAGAACTATCGCTCGAAAGATGAAAAAAGGCCGGCAGCAGTTTTCGAGAGCAGCGGAGATTGTATTCTGGCAGAGAAAGAAACTTGCGATCTTGGGAGCTCGCTTTTAGGGTATAGGCTCTCGTTTTTCTCTCCAATAAGTGAAATCTCTAGTGTTTATTTGCACGGTAATGTATACCGAGAGGGGGAAAGAGCGATGATTATGTCGAGGGACCGAAAATACGAGGGAAGGGCTCGGAGCTGCATCTTGAGGTGTCGAGAATCTACGCGTACAAGTGGAAAAGTTCCGTGGGGAAGGGGATGTAATGGGGACGTATGGCTTAAATTAGGTCAATTGGATTTCTTAAAATTCTATTGCTGCGCTTTTATTCGATTTATGAGCGCGACTGTTTGTAGAAGCGGAAAGTTGCGTCCAGTAAAAATCGATTTATTCATAATTGCATTTCGGACTTGCCTCCCTTTATTTGTATACATACTTTAATTACAAAAGATAGATGAGTATTTCTCTTGTTTAGTACTATAGAAAGATTAAAAAATATTCACGCATTTTAGCGCTAAATCTACTTTAACGTAGAGAAAAAAAAAGAATTTAAAAAATACAACAATAAATATAGAATTCCATCGAGCTTTCGCATCCAACAAAACCCAGTTATGTTTACACAAGCAGGCCGTTTCCGCTTTACTCGGAAAACGTGAGCTACCGAATCGATGTCTCGCCAGCCGCCGAGTAGTTAGAAAACCGGCGGAAAGGCAATAACCCGTAATGCGCATTGCTCATAAGCGATTCAGCGAGGAAGAAAGACCGCGAGGCGAAGATAGCCGCGTAAGCCCCCCCCCCCCCGCGTTGCACCGCCCGTAAAAATCGGTTTACCGCCGAGTTCCCGAGCTGGGAAAACGCGCGGACATCAGGTGCGTTCGCCGCGATTGTAAGAGCGCCAGTCGCGAATGAGCCGATATTTCGCGTTACGACTAGCCGTGCAATGCTTAACAATGCACGTGTCGTCGTGCTTTCGTCGTTTCGGAGAGATTGATACTTTAGAGTCGTGGATGATAAATTTGGGATTGGAGAAGTGCTCTCGGAGGGAAGAGTAAGCACGACGTAGATAATACATACGTTTATCGGAAAGGAATGATATTTTTGTATAAAAAAGAAGCATTTATTAATTTCTACGGATCTTTGAATAAAAATCAGGGAGATGTTTAAGTAACAGGAATAATATTTAAGCATTCTTTACCCCGCGACGCTCGTTTGCTTTATTAATACGCGAGAAGGAATAAACAAATAGACGAGAAAGAGAGGAGATATCGAAAAAGCCGAGGGAGCGGAGCAAGCGCAGGGCCACGGAGAGGAGCGGAATAGCGGTAGATTCACGCGTATAGCCGCGGTTTTGATACGTGAGCCTGATGCGAAAGTGAATTTCTCCTCGCCGAGGGTCGGAGGAGATATAGCAAGCCAAGCGAGGAGAAGACAGAAGACGAGAGCACGAGGAAGAACACGGGAGATGATCCATTAGCCTCACGTACGCGCGAATAAATATTCGCCGCGAGAGGGCTGTGTGTGCATTTCCACGTGTACCTTACCGCGTATGTGTGCCGCATAAAATCTATATCCGAGACGGGGGATGCACGGCTGCCGGCTCTCGAAACTTTAACTTACCGTGGCCTGGATATATTTGTCGGATCTGAGCTAAGAATAATCGAGATCCGCTGCGTGAAAATAATTAATCATTGTGGAGGAAGCAGTGGCCGACTTTGGTGTGGTTCCTGTCCTGGCGATTCGAGATCTGTCGCTTTTATTTGTAAATGCGTCGGGTTTATTTGCATGGATCTTAAAGCTTACGATCAAAATGTGCACGCATTGCTTCTAACTTTATAGCTCAGAGGGATAAACTAATAAAATTATAAACTTTCGCCATCAATAACTTTGTACGATGTTGACTATATCAGTGATGAAACTGTTCCTCGAGTAATGCAAGGCACGTACTGAATTTTGCTCCTGGTCACTATATATCGATCGAAATTTGTTGACAAGATGTTATGTTCCGAGTTTTAGAGTTAAATTAGTTTTTCATTTAGTCGTCCAAGGAGTGACTGAGAGCTCCTGCAAACTTAAAACATTATGGGGGTATAAAACTCTATTAAGATTTCACGAACGTACGTAGCAACAGAATTGAAGCGCAAAATTACGTTGGATTTAAAAAATTGAATTTCTTTTAATCGATGAAATGCCTGCATCTCGAAAAGCTAAATTAAATAAATATTATATTTCAATAATAATATATTTTAAAATCATGCAACATGATTCTACTCTAATCCGGATTTATTTGTACTGCGTATTTTTTTTCGTACTGCAGAAAAGCATTATTATTATTTGTGAATCGTAAATTAAATCGGTGAGATGTAGCTTTTGATAAAAAAATTTTTATTTTGAAACTGTAATTTAAATAACTTTATACAATATTTTAGATTTTATCTCCGCAGACGGTAATCCAAATCCAAATTCCAGAAGGTATCCAAATATAATACTTATACCACCGTCGGGCAGCGTTAAACTAAAACAAACTCGAAGCCGAAGCGAGCGAGGCGCGTTGAATTTCCGAAAACGAGCTGGAATCAATAGCCGTGCATCGTTATTCCCGCCGTCAAAGCTATACGCAGCAGGACAAAAGAGCGTGCCGACGCGTTAATGCGCGCAGCGGCGGGGGCGTTAGCTTGTGCGAATGGGTTTATGAGCTCGGGCGGCTGTGCGCATCCTTACTTGGCTTGATTAATACGCAGCTAAGTGTAAAGGTGACGCGCGCGATGACAGGAGCTTGCGTGCGCGCGCGCGCGCGGCGTCGCTCCGGCGTTTGAATTTACAGTACGCTCTTCCTCCGGGATCAGGGAGCGCTTACACCCTCGGCAATTCTCGGCGCCCGTGAGCGCAATTTCCTGCAGCGCGTCTTTCGGCTTATTTCAAGGTGCTAATGAGCTAATGAGCTTGCGGAATTGTTGTTTTCGAGCGCAGATTGCGAGCTCTCTCTCTCTCTCTCGCTCTGCTTTTGTAGTAATAACGTTAACGCGGAAGCGAAGGGAATATGCTCGAGGACGAGGCTGATTTTGCGCCGTTCATTGCTAAATCTACGGGAAAATCGACCTGATTATTAGTTTTTCGTCAGTCAAACATCTCAAAGGAACAGTATAAATAATGCAAATGAGGTGTGTTTACTATTTAAATTTATTGTGAAAGCTATTTTGAAATGTGCATTTTATAAAGTGAATGCTTTTGTGGAAACGAGGTAAAAAATGAGTATCCAAAAAGCAATAAAATTTTTCAGTAAATTTTGAAACTTATAAAAATTTATATTTTGCGGTATAAGTGAAATTTTTAATAAAACTATACAAGTTATTTCTCATTTCAGTTTTATTCGTTCGGAAGATTCAAAAAAAGCTGAAATAAAAACTAGTCAATTAACAAATCAGATTCAACTTCAGTACACGTTCCTCAATTTTTCCCGAACCGAAGCTGCGTTGGCGGTCCGTTTCTCATCTAAAACGACGCTTCCTCCAATTTCAATTCCAAATCAAAGAATAGAATCACGCGTCAAAACAATTCGTCAGCGGGATCGCACGCAGCTCAGGGAAGCCTGCAGCCGACGGTGGGTCTTCGGCACGTATAGCCCGACTGTATGTGCGCTCGCAAAGCGGATGGAAGGAAGAAGAAGAGGAGGACGTGAGGGTGCGCTGTTTGCGGCCTGAAAGCCGCGAAGAGGAGCACGTAATCTACATCTTAAACAGTCTCGGGTCCGGCGGCCGTCGACTCGGCTTTTTGCGCGGAAGTCACGAAAGACTGGCCACGTCGGAATTGAACGCTGAATTGTTCAACGACTAGAAAATTGAGGCCCCCTGACCTCCATTCGCCACTCTGGCGCCCGATCGCTTAAAGACGTTGCCCTGTTTATATAAATAATAACTTGTTGAAACTTGGAAGTATAATAAATTAGACTATTCTGAACTCACACGTTTTTTAAGCATACCTTATAATATTAGAGAAAAAGAAATATGAGAAAAATGATGAGCAATTTAACACGTAGTTATATGGGCAGCGATTAAAATAATCTAATAAAACCTGTTAGAAATAACACACACGGATAATTTTTTGATGATAAATAAAAAAAAATATTCGATAGTTCAACCCTCAAAGTTTTAACCCATGTTATAATACTTTTTATTACGATATTAAGGGAAACAATAACAAAATACAGATTATGTTGAAACTTTGTGTGATAGAAATATTTATTTATTGACGAAAAATAAAAATCAGGTATAATGTAATGAAAATGTAGGTAAACATTCATCTTTAATGTTTACCTTCCACACAGCGACGTTAAAAGTTCCGACTAAACGTCGATAATCAAGGTAACTGCTCAAAACGAAAAGATCCAGGGCAACGTCCTTAACCCCCGTCGACCTTTTACGCATTACCTAAGTTTTTCATATTTCAGGATTAATCTGACTCTCGAGTGTTTTGGACGCGCCCGTGGCAAGTTTTTATTTTCTCTACCGACTAAAAAATGATTTAAAAAACTTAAAGGGTTTGGGGTACATTTTATTGGAGCAATTTAAACGTGAACATTAAATAAGCTGAAGCTCTTGTCAAGCGATATATTTAAATAAAAGTCCCGCTCACACTTCACGGTCGAAGAAGCAGAAAAAACTAGCGTCATCAATGAAATCCCATTTACAGTGAAACAGCTTGAGGAAAGCCTGAAAGGTAGGCAGGAGCGAGGTACGGAGAGAGAGAAAGAGAAAAAAAAGGAGCGATAACGTCGTTAAGCGTCTAATGTAAAAAGGAAATTTCCGCTCAAAGTCCTTCTCTCTGGCTCGCAGCAGTTTTCCTTTTCCCTCGCGTAATTTTCATACAAAGACGAAGAAGAGACCAGTCGACGCTCATGACGAGAAACAAAAAAAAAAAAAGAAAAAAGCGAGTGAGGCCCCGAGACAGAGAGAAAAATTCCTTTCCCTCCCCCATCAAAGCTCCAAGGAGGGCGTGCAAAAGCAGCAGCAGCAGCAGCGTCGGCTCCAAACTCGAATCCGAAATAGCTAAGCCTTTGTCCGGCGGCACACCTCTTCAGTCGACGGAGCAGCAGCAGCAGCGAGAAAAATACCCGACGAAAGATAGAGTTTTCCTCGTCGATCGAGAGGGAGAGGCCCTTCGCCCGATGCACGAGCCAGTGACCCAGGGACTTTGACGTATCTCAGCCGGAAGTAAAGCGGAGACCTGAAAATCCTTTTCCCTCTCCCCGGCGGACGAGCTGAATATATACGGGGCCGAGTGTCAAGAAGAAAGCGGGGGGGGGGGGGGAATTCGCGGTATAAAGGAGGGAGTTCCTGTAGTAGCTACGGCCGAAGATTGCCTCGCGGGAGGGTGGGAGGCCTGTCTGATGCAGAAGCAACTCCTCTCCTTTTACCTCCCCTCCGAGCCTGCCTTTTCACGCTGCGAGAGGGAAGGAGAGGGATGGTCGCGCATTTTCTTTCCCTTTGCCTCCTCGTCCTCGCTTTTTTTATTGGTGCCTCTCTCTCTCTCTGTCCGCCGAGGGAAGCGGCGCATTCGTCCGCGATCCTCGCGAGCTTCTCTTGCTGGCGAGGACGTGATCTCTCACTGGTGGGTGCCGCGCCTCTGCGCAACAGCGAGGATCTCCAGATGTGACCTTGCCTCTGAGGACGTCGCTGCAATTTCGCCGAGTCGCGGAATGCTTTGTCTTGAGATTTAGATCGTAATAAAGGTGGCTTACATCGACGCCTTTTACGAGAATAAAAAAAATGCACTCAAAAATGTTTGGTTCGCCGGAAAGATTAGAAAGCATACGTTAAAATATGAAAAAGGCATGATCAATTTTATTGATTTTACAGAAAATAGTTTGAAACTTTCGTTTCTATAAACTATTTTGCAAAACGCTTTCGCGGAACGACGTATAGTGGAATCGAGCTGAACAAACTCAAATAACTTTTGAAAATCCACGACCGCAGCGTACAGAATTGAAAGCACTTCTGGCATCTACTCTCTCTCTCTCTCTCTCTCTCTCTCTCTTTATCTCATCGGGGGCCAAAGCTGCGCGTTGAAAATTGTTTATAGCGAGCTGACGCATTTCCATCTCATCGTTTCCAGGCCGGTTATATCTCGCGCGAGAAAGCCGCTACGCGAGTTTCCGAGAGACCCGAGGCGGGACCGATGGATGGATCGGGCGTACAAAAGCAGAAGCGCCAGCAAAAAAATGCCAATAAAGCCGTTGTCTGCTCGCGAAACTCGGGGAGACCATCGGCGCGGCATCAGAATTAACGCCGCTGCTGACGCAGAAAAGAACGCGCCGCGGACTCGCCGGTGCATGATCGGCGGTCGCTCTCTTTGTCTGTCCTTTGTGCTTACTTGCCTGTGTGTGCATGTGCGTCATGGCTCTGCGAGACGAAATTTTTAGCGTGAGAATTTTGCGCGCAGTTTTCCGAGCTTCGGATCTATGGAGTATTTTTTCAGTCATCAGCAGCCTTCGCATTGTTGAGACAGTTGGCTCGCAGTTGACGCTCAAGTCAATTCGTCTTTTGCTCCTTCTCTTTCACGTCGGCCAGGCTTTGTTTCTGGGAAGGCGAGTTTCGTTCGTTACCTGTTTTTATATAGTTTACCGGTTTTTTGCCAAAAGGTTTTGCGTGAAAAGTGTCAATTTTCATTATGCGCTTTCTAAACTGAAACAAATTATCTTTTCGAAAGTGTGACTATTCCTCCTAACGCGTCCTTTTCCGATCGTCAAACAGTTTTCAATGCTCTTTAATCGGCTGAATTTCATCAATTTTCCATCGAATTACATTCCCTCGTATCCTTAGGTGTCCACCCGAATACCGGCTCTCATCGATAAATTTAAATATCTAATCGCGAATTCGCCGCCTGAAATTGATTGCGGTCCCCCGCGGGGGGCATCGTAAACCTATCATTCAAGCGAAATAAAAAAAAAAAAAATAGCGCGATCGAAAAACAGCGAACCGGCTATCCTGTCCAAGTGTCTCGCTCATAATCGACCTAATTTAATGACATTCAATCGAGGCCGATTCGCGCGCACTCGCCCGAGGGCTCCGTCGTTCCGCGATATCGTTCGAAATTTATAGGCGCGCACGGAAAATCCGTCATTGGCACACGCAGCCGGCCGGAGAGGCTAGCGAGTCACTCGTCCGCGATTACCTCGCCCCGACAACAAATAAACTGGAATGTTCTCCCTGCGCCGGAAGGGGTCGACAAATGTCCGACGATAGCGGCGCCGCGCACGTTCACCGTGAAAAAAAAAAAGGTTCGCGCTTTACAGCGATGTGGTTATAATTTTTTTTTTTTTTTTTTTTTGCTTTAGGTACAGGCAAGCAGTGATTCCTCGATGGAGCGAGATACCGAGCGTCGGATTTTCAATTTGGAAAGATAGGGGAATTAAAGTGTTGGATATCGCGTGAATTGGCCGAATGGATGGCTGCTTCTGGGGAATATATAGCTTATTAATCTATTAGCTTGATTGCGAACGAATGGCGATGGGTTTTTTCATTAATTTTCCGCTATCGACGTTTCGTAATATTGAATGGTTTTTCGCGTATCAAATTTTGTTGAATTAAAACGAAATTTTAAATATCAATCAATTATTTACAATTGAGGAGCCGGATCGAGAAACCGGCCGAGCGCTCGGCCGCGGCCAAAGCAACGGTGGGCAGAGTCGATTTTTT
>JAWWEO010019231.1:0-10223 GCA_035582975.1 Ormyrus labotus | reverse complement strand
GGTGTCGATTCACCTTGAGGATGTTGGCCGATGGTTCTTGCTCCCCGATGATGATGTCCAAGTGGTGCGCTTCGTAGTTTTCGGGGTCTAGGTGTCAATTTACCTTGAGGTGAATATCTCCTACTACCAGGTCGTCGATGTTCATGTCCGGGTGGTGGGCTCCATAATTCTCAGGGTCTAGGTGTCGTTTCATCTTGAACACGATGTCTGAAGAAACTTGCTCCCAGAGACCCTTAGACCCCGAAAAATTCGGAGTGCACCACCTGGACATCATCATCGGGGAGCAAGAGCCGTCGGATAGCATTCTCAAGGTGAATCGACACCTTGACCCCGAAAACTACGGAGCCCACCACCTGGACATCATCATCGGGGAGCAAGAGCCGTCGGACAGCATCCTCAAGGTGAATCGACACCTAGACCCCAAAAACTATGAAGCGCACCACCTGGACATCATCATCGCCGACCTGCTACTTGGAGATAATCACCTTAAGGTGAATCGACACCTAAACCCCAAAAACTACGAAGTGTACCACCTGAACATCATTATCAGCGAACTGATCATGGTTTCTACATAAACTATCGGCAGACCAAAAGCATCAATCTGAACTGAATTTTAAAATTGTATGAAATAAATTTATTGAATAATTATCACATTATTTATATTTTTTATATAAGTATATTAAATATTATTATGGTTAATCATTTTTTTAGTTAATATTTAAATTAAATTAAAACTAGAAAGTATAAGGAATTTAATAATTATTCAATAAACTTATAAGTCTGGGTCTACCGATATTATCGGTAGAATTCATGTTCCTTGTATGGAAATTCGTATGGAATTCTAGCGAGAATTTCTTGCGAAATCTAGCTAGAACGTGAAAATTCTACTTTAATTCTAGCGATATTATCGTAAACTTGCTACCAGGGAAAGCTATCATTTTATTCTCACGAGATGATTTCAATTTGCAGAGTTCGCTTTAGCTACTAATTAACCTGAATGTTATCTCATTCAGCGAAACCGTTGACCAGTAAAAATTGTCCAATTTCCACCGGAGAAAACGCTGACCTCCGAACTTCTATCCTGTCAGAAAAAAAGTATATATCTTCCTTTTACTCGCAAAATGTACAATTAATTTGTCAATCATATTAAAAAAAAGTATCCGGCGCAATTTCGAAAACAGGAGAACTCTTTTAAATTTTCCGCTGAAATTCGCGAAAATGAATTTATCGAGTTTAAACTTGCAGCGTTCGGTATATATAGGCGGCATTTCCCATGTGTGCCGCATCATCGATTTAGTGACACGTAATTTCAAAACGTCTATCAACGCGCGGGGGTATACAGAACGAATTCTCTCTCCGCATTATGACTAGGCGAAAAATCGTAAAAATTTTCAATTCGTATTCCCGGCGGCGAAATTGCATATCAAAGAGGGAGCTATCGACTTGACCTAATTCGCTTGAATTTTGTAATTTTTTTTTTCTTTTTTTTTTTTATTGCGTGTCGAGCAGTCTTTTAATTCTTTAAAAACTGCGCATATTTTGTCGTCGCAAAATGAAAAAAAAAACAAGTGTACCTGGATTTTTAGCTTTTATAAAGAAAATCTAGGTGAAAATTATGTTTTTTAAAGAAGAATGTAGAAAATTATTTCTTTTTTTTTAATTTATTAGAAATAATCGGAAAATTTACAAATTGTATCGTCTACTAACATTTCAACTATTACGAATTCTAGTATTTAGATAAATTGGTGGAGGACAACAAAAATTAAATAAACGTACAAACTTCCAATTTCTTTATTATAACAGACGTTAATACAGATTATCATCAAAAACGTCCAATTCGTCCTCCGCCAAATTAAATTCAAGTCCTCGGCCGAGTTTACCTCCCCCGTCGCCCTCCCCCCCCCCTCTTTTACGCAGGAAAGTAATCTGCGCGAGAGGCCGGGCTGCGGATTACAATGTACACGAGACGCGCAATCACTCCTTTCAGGCAGCGCAAACATCGGGAGGCGCCGTTGCCGCGCGGAGAGAGAGAGAGCCGCGCCGATATATACTACAGCCGGCCGACGCTCGAAAAGCAGACGCCCTGGGAAATCCCGCGGAGGTTTACATCCTTTTCCGTTGACTCGCCTCGAGTCTCTCTCTCCCACTCGATGAAACGAGGCCAATTTCCGAAGTTGCCCTTTGTTAAAGTCGGGATGCCCCGGCGATCGTCTTCCTTTCGCAGCTGCAGGATCGGGGGAGTCTCGGATTTTCTTTTTTTTTTTTTACCCTCTCGTTTTTCTCCCGCGCTTCGTTCTTTGTTTTTTTTTGGAATTCTTTTTAAATTCTTCCGCGTCTGACGGGAGAGGGAGAAAATTGTGCGATTCGACGAGAAAGGTATTGACTGTCAGCATTTTTCTTTTCTTGAACGTGATCATAATCCTTTTGAGCAAAGTCTGAGAAATTTCGTACTGTCCCGCCTTGAACTTTACAGTCCTTTGACGAGTAGTAATTGTACGTTTCAGCGAAAGAATATCGTTTTTAGCTTCTGAATGTTCCTGAGAATAATTATTAAAGATCTATTAAAATACAACGATTTCGTATGAATTTACGACCCGCACAAACCGATTTCTATTTTCTTCCCCGCTCCGAACCATCAAATAACAGCCCTAAAATCACATTTCCACCGCCGCTCAACCGAACCAAGAAGTGTAAAAACACCCACCTCTAACATCCCCCCGAAATCCCACTAAAATTCCACCACCGGCACTTCGCTCCCCGCCTTCTTCGAGTCCCGTCCTCGGCTTACAAGAGTCTCCCCGTCCCCGAGCCAACTGCCTCGTTATACAAGACCAAAAGTTGGCCGGGGCTACGAGAGGAGCACAACCTGATTACGCGGCCCGACAAAGGCGGAACTGCTCGGCTCCGTCGCGGCTTCGGACCCCCGGCTGCTGCAGCAGCGGCAGCTTCGCGCGCTTGAACTTCGCTCGATCGATCGGCCCGCGAGAGAGACGGGCGGACTAATGCCGCGCGCGCGGCGCGCTCTCGACTTTTTACGGCGCGCGCGTGCATACGTTATATATATATATGCGTACGCGCGCAATTAGTCCTTGCAATCTCGGGCGTTGTCTTCGGGCCGAGGAATCGGTTATCGAGCCGATGTGCTGTTTTTTTTTTTCGTTGGTCGCGTGGGAGGAGCTGCGTTATGGAATTTTCGGGTTTATGTGTGACGCGTGGGTGTGCCGGGATATGTGGGTTCGAGAATCTGGCCCGTAAAATCGACGGGCGGGATATATAAATTCGCGAGGTTGGAAAAATTGTTTTACGCGACGGAAAGTAGTTTGCGAGCGAGAATTATTTTACTGGGGGGGCGTTGTAAAAAAGTTTTTATGGTTTTACGGCTGATGTTATTTAATATTGTAGCTCTCGCTATTTTTTGAGGAACGAAAGATTTCGGGAATAAAATTTGTGATGCTTCGCCAAAATAGTTTTGACTGTTTGTATTGGAATTTTAATATATTTTCCAAAACGCTGGTAGAAACGTTAAGCAGTTTTTAACCAATTCTTAGCTTGTTTTGTAGTTGAAGACGACAAGTTGCTATTACTTTTTGACAAAATTTTTATCAAATAATGAATATTCAGTGTAGTGATATTCTATCTTTTAAAATGATTTTTCAATTCTTGTTATTTAATTTAGATATCAATTTTTGCTAAAAAACACTTTATTGAAAATACACATTAACCAGCTCAACTAATTACTTAATTTTCTACCAGGGAAATAAACAATTACATTAGCAGAGAATGGAAAGGTCACTAAAACAAAAATTCAAAATATTTCGATTGACAGTTTTATAAATCATTTTATTTACAAAAAAAATTGTTATAAACACGAGTAACAATAAATACAAACGATTAAACGCTTCACACCGCGTTCAAAGAGTTCTTCTGCGAGCCCATGGCGGCGCCGCCGTTGAAGCCGCAAATATTTGAGCCATCATTTACCTCCGCCAGATGCACAGCGGAAACGATCCTCATCGCCTGAAATCAAACACGTCCGATATATGTTATCCACGTGCGCCGCGTCTCTCGACAAAGAGCGCCAAACCCTATTTACCCTCTCGGCGCGCGAAAGAATTATATAAAGATTTACGCGCGGCGCAAACACACGCTCCTCGGCGCGAGGCGTTTTACAAAATCTATCGGCGGGAAGGGGTGAATTTAATTTCTGATTCGGCGAAGGGGAATTATTTTCAAGCTTCGCTTCGTTCTTTAATGAGGTTTGCCGGTGCCTCGAGTTGCACCGATCGACTCTTATATCGACGAAGGTCGCGAATACACGCGCTCGGCGGAGCTGACGTGTATCGCTGATTTAACGAATTATATTCAGGTGGTTTATTGTGTTAGCGTTCGAATAATGCTGCTGTTGGTAGAGAAAGAGCTCAGTCGCAGGCCGGATATTTTTTAAATTGTTACTTCTGTTCTGCTTTAGTTTATATTAATAATAATGTTGATAACGTCTAATACATAATTCACCTGATTAAAATTAATACTCGTATAGTATCAAATTTAATTAACGAGGCCGCATCGAGTAAACCCGAAATTATCTGTGTCAAAAAGGGCATAATTTACACCTATAAAATCCGAAGTACCGCCATAAATAACCCAATAATTTTCGAGTATCATTCTTTCTCGCCGTGTTTCTTTAAGATACCGAGCTTAAAGGCGATAACGCTCGTCGATTCAAAGTTTATGGCCCCTCCGAAAATTAATTTTCATCCCCCCCGAAATTTAAAAAGTTGAACCAATCAGTATGCGGAACGATGCGTAAAGTTTTGTAAAACTGGAGCGGCTACAAGGGGATGTTTCGCGTTCGGGTAAAAAGGGAAAGCTGTCGGAGAGCGGAACGAGGATAATGCGAGGGCATTACGTCGATGTGGAGAGACGCTCAAACACTTGGCAGCGATAACTGCACCGCTTCGAGGCGATTGGGAGTGCGGAATTTAGGTGTGTGACTTAACCTGAATTGCATTTTTCTTGGCCGCGGTAGCAAAGGTAATTTCAGCAAGAATTGCGCGACATTTACGGGTTGTAAAATAGTAATAATTTACATTTATAAAATAGCTCCAAACGTAGGAAAAGTGCCTCGTTTTTTTTTTTGAAAACACTTGCAAAAACACGTGCATATCTAAAGGAGCTTTAAATATTATATTGCCTTAAGCAAGGCAAGTCCTATAATCCGGCTCTACGGTAAGCTCTGCTCTGCCACCTGATAACAGCCCGTGATTTTAGCAGCCGATAATTAGCTCCGCCAGCTCGGAAATTGAATATTTTGATCAATCGCGCGAAACAAAGATTAATCGATACGGAACCCCCGGTGTTACACAGTTTTACACGTAAACGAATTTAAATTACAAACATTTTTCCGGGGTTTACCTCGGTCGAGTCACGAGATTTACGACGAAAATCAATGCGGAAAATGTGTAAACACGAAGCTGCGTCCCGTGCATTCGTGAAAAAAATTATTTTTAAGGGTCATTGTTTAATTTCCCGCGGGAAATCTACGCCGCGAGTTGAATAAGACGAGGGAAATAATAGGAATGTTCATTTCTTGTATTGAAGGCATAAAATGTTCTTTAATATTCCAGTGCTTCTGTTTTTTTAACGTTAATAATAGACGCGGTCTTGAAAATATGCTTCAAGGTAAGATACAATTTTACTGTTTATTTTCAAAACAATTATTATTCCAGTGTTGTTTCGTACAGAGGGAATAAAAAGTATCGTGAATACTGTTTAAATAAACAAAGAAAAAAAAATCGCTTGTTTTGAGTTCAATGAAAGAAACGCCGGAGCGGATCATTACATTAATGAGCAAGGAAAATAAAGAATCGCGAGAAAAATGAAGGCAATAATTAACAGAGAATATCATTCAACAATATAAGAGAAAAGTAACAAAATCCTTTTATTTTTTAAAGCGCGAACCGGAGAAAATAAAAAGTTCAATTACTTTGCAAAAGATGTACATAAAAAGTAACAAAAAAAAAACCCAATATGCAAACAATTAAATTTAAAAATTTTGTAAATAAACAGATTTTGAAAATTTTATTATTCGCAAGTTATAGTATTCTATTACCTATACGGCAAAAATGAACAAATACCCAAGTTCAGCACCTTCATTGCGAATTTAACGTAATCCTAGTAAATACGGCAATTTCTTCGCTTCCCCCATCCCGAATCGCTCACCAGAAAAACCAACGACCCAAAAAGAGCCCCCGAACTCACCCTCGATCGGTCCCGCCTCGCCGAGTACAGCACCCAGACGACGTAAGTCCCCATGATGACGGCCGGTATGCAGATCCCGGCGATGGTCGAGACTCCCCGGGCGAACATGTGGTAAACGGCGACGAGGATGATGGCCAGAGCCGCGCCGCCGGCAACGTAGCGCCCGGTGCGCCTTCGCTCCTCCTGCAACCGTCGGGAAAGGGGGGAATTAGAAGTCTCTCTCTCTCTCTGCTTTGTTGGCCTCGCTCCTCGCCTCGAGTTAATCTTGCGGCTTCTCTGTGTCGCGGCTCTCGTGATTGCGGCTTCGGGCCGACGGGGAAGAAAGGGTTTTGCTTTCATGTTTTTTTGGAAAAAAAACTGCCGTCGTCGGGATGAAACAGCGGCTCTGTTAGGTTGAAAGTAATTGGGACTGCTGTTTTTTGTTGTCCGTCGCGCGGAAGGACAATATTTGCGTTTTAATTTTGAAAGCTTCATTTAAAAAAAGAGAAAAACACACCTTTTCAGACCTCCGCGCACAAAAAAACGAAAGCTCCCGCAAAAAAAAGCGTGCATCGCCTGAATAAAGAATGTCTAATCAAACGCCGAAATTCCGCTCTCCGCCGGCAGCGTTACCGTCGCGGAGCATCGTAAATTCATTCGAATTCCCACGCACGCACCGCAAAAAAAAGAAGAAAAAAACTGCCGCCCGACGTATATATATATGCTAAACTCGCGCTTTCGCATAAATCGCGGAGCGAGCTGCAGCGCCGAAAAGCGCCGCCGCGGAGTTCGGCAGCTCATCCCCGCAGCTTCCTTCGCATGCAAATTTCATGGACGCGCTTCTGCGAGGGCAGCTGGGGACGGACGCCCACGCGGTGTGTAGTTCGAGAGCACGTCGGAGGGCGGTCGTGAGTGAACGGTGTGTTTATCGGGGGAGTTTAGCGGGTGATAATTTGGGAGGTGAAAAGGGTGAGCATGATAAGGAGAATTGATAAGTGCGCGTGTAATTCTGCGTGAATAAATTTTGAAGAACAAAAGAATTTGGCCGAGATTTCACTTCCAATTTCGCGGTTTATCTAAAATTAAAAGCTTTCTCGTTTCAACCGAAAATCTGATTAGCCCGAAATAATAATTTTCTCGGTGCATTTCGTTCTCGCGCGCAGCTCTTTGAATTTTTAAAACTACCCAGAAAAAGGATATATTCGCGAATTTCCGCTGCTCCCGCCAACTTTTACAAAATATAACAAAAGCAGCTGCAGTTTTTCGCGCAAAATTTCGAGGGAATTTAAAATTACAATTTCGCGAGGAAGTGATCGATCAGGCCGCGGCGCTCTTTATATCCCTTGATATAAATATCATGGGAGGCGTAATGGTCAGGAGAAGACTGTATACGCGAGAGGAGTATAAAAAAAAAAAAACTGTACGAAGATAAACGAGTCGCCCGTCAGCAGGTACCATGAACTCCCGCGTCCAGGAACCTCTTTCCATTTATCAAATCTGTCGCGTGCGTGTTTCTTGAATGCTTTACAGAGCGTTCAAGCATCAGCGAGGTGCAAGTGGAGAGAGAGACGGAGTGAGAGCATTTTTATTCAAAGTTTTACGGGGGCCCGGAGTTTCGTTGCATCTTCGTTTTGCGAAATTTATATTTTCGCCGGGAATTTTTTCTTACGTTTTTAAAACGAGGGACGTTTATAAAATTCTTACGTAAAACGCTGCTTTTTTAAGTCGTATTTTCTTCTAAAAAATGCTCCAAAATATATACTTTCCCCAAAAAATTCCCCAAATGAAAGCACGCGTCCAGCTTAAAAAAAATTGTCTCCCCGGTAAAAACCGTCCCGAAAATCTTTCCCTCCCGCGTCCTCGACCAAGAATCCCGAAGCTCCCCCCCGCGATGCAAAAACACACGCCCGAAAGCGCGCAGCTTCGGCGCGCACCGCTTCCGCATATAAATCATCGCATATCGAGAGGTGCACCCTCTATTTCCCCGCCCGCGATATTATCGTACCTTCAAATCGAATTTCCTCCCGTCTGCGCCGCGGCGCCTGATAATCGGGGTTTTATAATGAAGCCGCGCGGGCGGGGGGAAGGGGGAGTGTTTTTCCGAATACAGGGAAGTCGATCGAATTCCGCGCTCTGCTTTTGCATGCCGCGAACGTCTCGACGATAAATCCGTGATTCTTCGGCGATTCTTTGTATCCGCGCGCGGCTTGCTTTCTTTCCGACGGTCTTTTTGGATTACGTGACGACTTCGGGGTAGTTTTCGGAGAATGGCTTTGACGTCGTCGCCGGGGTTCTTAGGGACGAAAATTTGTTCTGGAAAAATCGGTTAGAAGAGCGAAGTTTTTCGATAAATGCCGGAGGTTATCGGTGTGCATCGTTTTTAATAAAAAGTTTTTCCACGCGTTTCCGTGAGGATTTTCAAAATTCAATTCACGGAAAGTTCGGGGGTGCAATTTTGGAAATTTAGGCGAGATCGTTAAAAGTGATTCTCTGCGAACTGCACGTGTCTTATTAAGAGCAGAATTCCTGCTGTACGACATAATATTACGCGGCGTTTGATAATGGAGTTTCGAGTGTCACTGCATTTCTCAACCAACAATTAAGGCACTTCCGAAATCTGTCAGGTTCGATTGACTGTGCTGAACGGTCATTGATGTATTATACAAAGGGCGAACAAGCTTGCAATATGATATTTCAATTATTGAATTGGGAGCTTAACCATTTTTGATTTATAAAACCTAATTATTTTGACGGAATCCAATTTAGTTTCTCATTCTTCGTAAAATACTTTTAACAATGTTAGATAAAATAATAATCGAATACATAAAGTTCGAAATAAATTTCATAAATCTAAAAACTTTCTATTTTTCGTCCACTCCAGCCATTTCGAAAGTTTCATCGAAAATACTTATTATCGAACTCCGAAAAGGCACTCGGAATTTTAAACCCCGCTAAACTCGCAACTAAATTTCTAAACGTGACCAAAAGCCTCTCCCGCATTTAAAAAAAAAACGAAAAAAAAACACGCTCTTCCCAAAGAACCCGAAAGACATACACCACCTTGTAATACTGATTGGACGCCTCATCGTCCTGCGGTCGTAAAACGTCCTGGGACGAGGTGACGGACTGCAGCTGCATGTCGATGCCTCGCTCGAACCTCCTCCGGGCGACTATCGATTTTCATTTGGTACTGCGAGACAATCGCCGCGCAATAAATAAACTCGTAGCGCTGTATATCCTGCTCTCCTCGATTTCGGCGCTTCTTCCCGGCGCCGATCGTCTCGCTCTCGTCGAATAGCCAGGGAATTTCCGCCGAGCGACACGATACTCATTGAGGAGAGAGAGAAGAGTCGGCGCGAAAACAGGTCCACTCGAAAGCCACTTTAATCGAAACGGCCTTCTCCCCCCGACTCTTTCGACGATTTACGCTGCGTCGTCTTCTTCCTCCAAAAAGGTATGATATCCAGCCGCCAATTGGTTCTTCGGCTCGGAACGAAAAGTTACTTTTATACAGATTCTCGACGTTTACTTGACTGCCACACTTTCCTATCCTCAATTAAAACACTTCCGAATTCTAGCGGAACGAGCCTCTCTCGGCGAGTATCCGCGAAGCCGGCCGGAAGCTCAATGCCAGAAAGTCCCGATCGACGCTCCGGAGTAATTCTCCGCGATATAAACCGCGCTGCGATAACAAACAGCGCGGCCTCCTTCTCCTCCTCCTCCTCCTCCTCCTCCGCCGCCCACGAGGGAATATCTCCGTGTCCGCGCTTAGCGGAATTCTTTTTGTCTTAGCCACAGGCAGTTCGGTTTCGAATCGCCGGACTGTCAGGCCGGGGAGGGCCGAATTCGGGCAGTCGCCGCGGGGTATTTCCATCGGGGCCGATGTGTTTGCACCGCGGCTTTTATTCGGCGGCGGCGGTGGCAGCGGCGTGACTCGAGCGAAGAGAGCGACTTTTCTTTCCTCCTTTGCGTCTTCGCTCGCCTTT